>JAFFST010044858.1:5526-17491 GCA_022414735.1 Noturus placidus | reverse complement strand
GAGATACTGTGTGCGTGTGCGCATATATATATATATATATATATATATGCGCACACGCACACAGTATCTCACAAACGTGAGTACACCCCTCACATTTGTGTAAATATTTGATGATATCTTTTCATGGTACAACACTGAAGAAATGACACTGTGCTACAATGTAAAGTAGTGAGTGTACAGCTTGTGTAACAGTGTAAATTTACTGTCCCCTCAAAATAACTCCACACACAGACATTAATGTCTAAACCACTGGCAACAAAAGTGAGTACATCCCTGTGAGACACTGCATGTATGTGTGTGTGTGTATATATATATATATACACACACACACACATATATACACACATATACATATATATACACATATATATACATACACATACACACACACACACACATACATATATATACACACACACACACACATATATATACACACACATATACATATATATACACACACACATATATATATACATATATATACACACACACACATATACATATATATATATATATATATATATATATATATATATATATATATATATATATAAAATAAAAAGGTCTTGTTGAAAGAGAATGGCTTCTTTCTGTTATGACAGCACGCTCTTTGTGCCGGTCTGCATGTGCCAGAGTGAGTTTATGACCTGTCCGCTGGGCTCGGTGGGTCTTTGAGACGGATTTCAAGGAAAATCCGGAAAACGCCATTTTTTTTGGTTCCTTTTACAACGCCTGCAACTCTGTGTTCTGGGGGCTTTTTATATATATTTTTTTAAAATATTTAAATATGAACAGACTCGTAAAAAAAATTTTATTTACTTCTTATAAACTGACTCACTAGTTCACTAGGTAAAACAGTACTCCAGTAGCTCCATACTCGTGCGTGTTACCAATCCGCACATTTTCTCCCTCCTTCAGGACGGTGATAAAAGGACGTGCAATTCTTGCATGAAAATAAAACAAAGCAGAGTGGAATTTAATGGCCATCTGTTTGGTGCCGCAGCAGACCTGGCTGGGTGTAACGTGTGCGATCAGAGACCCTCCCATCACCACAAGCTGCTCAACTAGTGAGAGAACCCTGAGATTGAACTAACCAACCACCAGCATGAGAGTCCCTTCTCTGAGCAAACCTACCGCTGGGATCGGCCCCTTACATGCATGCCCCTTGTTCAATGCGCGTACTCTGAACAAACACTACTTCAGAACCATCAGTACATGAGTGAGACCTGCATCTTGTTTCTCTTCACGGGGAATCTGTTTCTAACGTAGATACAGACAGGCTGGTATTTTAAATCAGTTCTGGTTTAACAGTGGTAACTGCAGCCAGGACTAAACAGACGCAAGCTTCCATGCAAAAAGCCTCGCTTGATATTACCCACAGCATTAAATAAAAAAATCTGAAAATAAACATGCATCAAAACAGGACGAATTTGAAAACCAGGGCATAACCTTCTGCACTGACCTTTACCGGATTTAATATTTTGCTCGTGGTGAAATGGGTAAATAACAGATTTTTCACCAAGTTGTGAAAACACTCGCACTCAAAAGCATGCATGCCAATCAGAACACACACACACACAAAGACAGACCCACACGAGCACGTTTGACAGTCCACATGAGACACACACGCACCAACACTAGGAACTGACACATTCTCACTTTCTGAAACATGGCAGCGTTCTGCATGTCCCTCGACAACAGAAGTGTTGAATCTGACACTGGGGCTGCTGTGCCAAACAGGCGTTACGTTCTCACCTACCGGGCTCGCACGAGGTACGATACGGAACAGCTACAGACCCATATCGACATCCTCGAGACAGGACAGCACGGTAAGCATGAAGGCACGCTGAAGGTTGCAAACTTCGGCGGAGGTGAACTGTGCCAACAATTACCCTTCCTTTTTCTTGTCATTTTATCAGTGGTCGTATTGAATGTTGTTAGCTCCTGTTATCACCTATGTGATTATAACTAAACATTCATTCCCTTACCAGCCTCTCTTTACCTCTTCATGAAGATTTAAGGCAAACAAATAAATAAATAAATACCTTTTTCCAGTTCCTTTTTTTTGGAAAAGTGATGACTCCTTTCAAAACTTCACCATATATATATACATATATACACACATACATACATATATACACACATACATATACACATACACACATATACCTATATACACATACACACACACACATACACACATATATATATATATATATATAAATAAATATATATAAATGTAATTCACCATGCAAGTGTTATTAGCCGTTACTATAGAAACGGTAACACATTAGAACCAGCGTATTAATATAAACCTGTGATTTGCCTTGTTGCTAGAACTGCTATCAGACTTACTGGCTCGTCTTTTGACCAATCAGAAGCAAGACGTCCACAGTGGAATGGAATAATAAGAAATACTCCATGACTCTGAAGTACACAGCTCGGTTCTCGACGACGCTGTTGAAAATAACAAATAGGGGTCTTGGAGAAGGAAAGGAGTATGGAAGCTATCGGACGGCAACATCAAAGGAATTATTATTATCGCAAAAATATATACATATATAAGCGTGGTCCACTTCTAGGAGCTGTGTTCATGTCATTACTTAGAAGAAAAACCCTACAATTAGTTCATTATTTCTTGACCATGCATCAAAACAGACCATTTTAGCAATGGTTTGTATTAGGAATCCCAGTATGAAACTGACCATTTAAATATGATTGATAATATTAATATTAAAAGCTCATTTTAGTGATAAGGTACAGTCATTTAGTCGACTGTACTAAGACCTACTGAGAACCCTCCCCGACACACACACACACCGTTGTGTAAACAGGTCCTGCACAGTCCACCGAGAGAGCTGCCGTGGCTCTTTGAAGACCGGTCCGGAGGCCAAGCGATAAAACACATCAAAGACGGGTACTTGATCTGGCCTTGTGGAGTTTGCAGGGTCGTGTAAACGAAAGACAAGGCCACAAGAGAGACCGAGCTTCGTCATAGAACAGAGACCACCATGGAAGAATCCACCTTCTGACTTGAAACCACGATTCTCCTCTATGGTTTCGTCCTGCGCGCCTTCACATGGATCTGAGAAATTCTCTTATCCCTGTATACTGCTATACATCAAGAAGGAACATGTCTCGTGTGTTTCAGCGGCTGGTGGGGGGATTTCCTTCCACGTCTAACACGCTCGATTTCAGTAGGTTTTAGAAGAAACACTAGAAATGTGATGAAATGTGACTTTTTTTTATTAAATACATTTCTTCACTCGACTTAGTCATCTTAATATCTTCTTTAAAATATCCACCTTTAGATCCGATTAGCTGATGAAATTCTTTCCTACATTTAGTCACATTGAAGGATCAACAAAGGAACAAAAAAAAAAAAAAAAAAAAAAAGGAAGGAAAAGCAAACAAGGCACCTGGGTAGATGGCACAAAAGGTACTCAAAGTTAAAGGAAGATAGATAGTCACTGTGTTAAACACGTTGCACTGAATACGGTATGCCGAGCACAATGGCGTAAACACCGAGATGCTTTCGAGCTATTTCACACCGTCCTTATCTAGATCTTGCAAACAATCGGTTACAAATAAACACTCGGCACAACTCCCTTACAAACCACTAGAACCTACAATCATTTTGTAAATGTCTCACGGAAGGGTGTCATGTCATCACCGATAATCAACACGATTGTAATCGACGGGATCGATCCAGGGATTGCAGAGCTGTCGGGCTACAATGCTACCCGCTAGTCTGTTTCTTAATCGACATTCTTGACGCTATGTAAAAATGTTAGAGTTGTAACCATGACAACCAGCATAAATACCAGATTAACCTAAAGCCATTCTGAACAACACTAAACTAATTACATGGATTTACACACACATAAAGGTTTATAAAGACATGCACTGAGAATTTATTTTCCTTACTTGTTTGACATGTACTGTAACCATAGCAACAACTGTATAGCTGTAGATGTGTTATAATATAACATAAGGACACGTATGTTAAATAACGCACACATGGTCAAAACATCTCTCATTTATCAACAGGCGGGACAACTTTTGCTGGGTCACGTCAGGAAATTATTCCTTTTCCAACCCAAATCAAGTCACCTTGATTATACTACTTTAGTAGTGGAGCTTCTAGTGGCTCGATGAATATTCTGCACACATATTATATAAATCTGAAGTCCAGAGAATCCCATCTTGGTTATTTTAATCCCATGGCGTTTCCATTATAACTCATCAATTTCAAGGTTTTTATTCCATCGAGAGAACGAAACAAAACGGCCAATGAGTCACGCTGTATTTTTATTTTTTCACAAGCTCAAAGGAACAAGAAGAGAAATTGGCTTTGTGTTTTGCCTGGCCTAAAAGCAACACACTTTCGTTTGAAAGGCTTTATCATTTTAATGATTAAGCTCCCTGGCGACAGACAAATTAAAGCCACGTCTTGGGAAACATAATGAATATAAATCTTATTAAAAGGACATATTTAAGTGAACGTCCTCATGCTTTATTCAGCTCATATTCCTTATACAAATATTTTATAGAGTTATATATAAACATATAATATTATCCTAGCTAAGCTAGGAGGAAAAACGTACGCTGTCTCCTCAAATATAACAAATGTGCTTTCCTGTTCCTGTGTCTCTGCCTATTCTCTCTATACTTTACTTTTCTCCCATTCTACACCACCACCCCTCCTTTTTTTTGTCATGCCTTTCTCACTCTGTCTACAAATCCCATCGCATCTCGGGGCGCTTTGTTTACTCAGTGGGGCTTTGAGAGACGCAGATGATAACGAAGTGTGTGAGAGGAGAGGATTAGGGCCGGTATGCTGGGGAATGGTCCCTGGGTGCAGTCACTCATCACGCACATAGAGGTGGTGTACATGTCTTAGAAGGGCCTCAGGGATGAAGGTGTTCATGTTTGCTTCTGTGTGTGTAATATATATATATATATATAGGTGCCTTGTATATATACACATATACATACACACACATACATATATACATATACACATGCATATATACACATATACACATACATATATACATATACATATATATACACATATATACATACATATTTATATACACATATATATATATACATATATAACACATATATAAAACACAACTGGGTGTGCAGTTACAGTAAAATAAATCAACGATCACTAGAAAGATGTTTATTTTCCCAATAAGAGCACTTATTACTCGCACAACACGGCAATTTACCAATGATTGCAATTTCCATCCATTGATGCATGAATAATACATCATACTTTAAAAAAAATAATAAATAAAAATAAATAAATAAATAAATAAAATACTTTATTCCTGTATAGTTGCTTTTAACGTTGTGGAACATCCACAATACAAGTTATTTCCTGTTATGGCTTATAGTATAGCAGATAGCTGTTCCCTCACCGGTCTCGCTTTTCTCTCACAAGGATCGAATCTCCGCCCTGAAGACTTTCCCGAAGAGGAAAACCAAAGCACCGACACTGGAGACTCCTTCCATAAAAGGTAAATAATTATCCCGTTACGATTAGCTTCACCGTGTCGGTGATTATACGTTTGCTTTCTTTGTCGAATAAATGCACGGTTTATTATTGGCCTTTGATTTTGTTGAGTATCCATCATACAATTCCAGAGAATGAGCCATTACTTCAGGAAGTCCTCAACACTTTAGTGGAACATGTATCGCCAGAAGAGCTTTTTTTTTTTAATGTTGCATTGCCTCTGATTATGTCATCTTGTTGATCTCGCAGTAGAATGATTACATAACAGTGTTTAAGAGGAAACACATTCTCTTAGGAAAATAATATATATTTTTTTTGGTTTGTTTTTGACAATATTTAGACGAAAACCCCTAGATGGAGCTAGCAAAGTCTGACGGGCTGTTAGTGGTTGGCCAAAGGGCACAGTGCCCAGTGCCTCAGCTCAGGTGCCAAGCAGATGTCAGACACAATAACGCCTCCTTCAATGCCTCGGTGTCTCTTTTCCATCCCTTCTTCCGTTGTCTAAGGCACATCACAGAGATAACAGAGTAAGCAAAAGGACGAGCGTTTCTCCACAGCCTTCAACGTGCCAAAAATCAACTGGAAAGAAATAGAATACAGTTTGGAAGATATTTTGATGGTCTCCCCGGTTAATCTATTCTAAACTCAAATGTGTTCCTTGGCTGAATTAAAAATTTCACATTATTATATAAATATATTTTTTTTTTACAAGAAGAATATTTATACTCCATATGCTTAAATAAATGACGCACTTTGCAACAAAGTACATTTACTTGATTTAGATAATTGCTTCATTCCTATTAATTAGTCTGATGATTAGATTCATTGTGCCGTCACTGATCGGATTTCCAAAATCTGCTTAAGCTCTACCTAACGGTTTGCAGACCTGGGACGCTAATTTCCACCCAGATAACGATCGAGCTCAATACTTTCAGAGTACAAGGACAAGTACAAACCTATCAGCTAAACCATCTTATTAGTCACTTGGGGTCATTTTGTTTTCTCACTTTCGACCTAAATCAGATCCAGATGTGCACATGTATTCTAGGACTTTATATCAGATGATGTTTTTTTTTTTACTATCAGTTCTGCAGATGTTTAGGCATTGTTTGAACAACCTATTATTTTTGTTTAATCAAGAGGACTGACAACCGATCTGGTTATATAAACAACCGTATACAAACTTAGGATAGACAAAAATATTTCGAGATTTTAACTTAAAACAGTTTCAAATGTTGAAAAGGATTCTACCTTATAGCTGGAAAAAAAAAACTATAAAATTGTGTCTGCACCAGCTCTGAAAAATCAGTCCTCGACTTGTCAGAATGGATTAAGCCGAGGTGCTGTGGTCAAACACAACATGACATTTGGAGTCCCGAGGGTTCAGTTTTGTCGGAAACCTCCCTGACTGACCCAGAAAGATGATACAGATTCCCGAACGTTGGCGCGCTCAGTGTTTGATAACGCACGCTATATTTAGTAGAGAACAGTTTCGGTATTAAAGTGTGGTCACCCCAAACTTTTAAACAGTGAAATTACATTCATACAGATGGATTATAATCAAAAAGTTTTACATTTCAGTGAAAAAAAAAAAATCAAAACTTGGTGACATGTGCAAAATCGACCAATAGCACAGCTCTCATGAACTCTGGAATGGAGATCGGTTATAGTACACTATAGAAGATCCGAAATAAAAGAAGTGCCAGTATTAGCAGTGTAAAGGTAGGAGGTTTAATGTAATATAACACTGCCTGAGCCATAAAAAAAACCCAAAATTCCATTAAAGAAAGGATACATAGTCTTTATGGTTGGTGGGTAAACTAGTATGCATGTAAGTCTTGACTTTGTACTGCTAAATTCATTTCAAAAAGACTGAACAGCATGAGAACAGATGTTAAAACCAGAATGGATCTCACTAGCCACAGATAAGATGCTACGTCGGCAAATCTTTCTCGGTCTCGTCCAATTTGCGAAGAGAAGCCGACTACAAAATAAACGATGCTACGACACAACAGGCGAGTGTAGCTTTCCTTTAACAATTTAACAAACAAACAAACGCATTGCTTTTGACCGAGCTGGCTTTTGTCTGAATGGTAATTATTTAGAGCTGTGGCTTCAAAACGAGCATGTCCACGGGCGAAACAGGAAGTGGAGCACTTGGTTCTGATATATTCGCATTCCCTTTCCTGGAGGGCATTCCTGCTTACTCAGAGAGAGAGAGCGAGAGCAAAAGAGAGAGCGAGAAAGAGAGAGAGAGAAAGAAAAAGCACTATCTGTGTGTCGGTTCAAGTACATTTTCCATTAGCTGTTAGCGCCAGGTGTGAGATAACAGTAAACAAATCATTGGCTCGCAACAGATAAACAGAAATGTGTAGCATGTAAGCACGCACTAGACAAATGCACACGCAAGTACAAGCATACACAGCGGCTGAATTGCTTTCAGCAGGACTAGCGAGTCAGACTAAAAGAAAATAGGCCACTGTATAACGTCAGCGTTTATTGAACAAATGACTCGGGTCTGGGGCATACTTCATTACTGGGATTATGGATCATTTCCTGTTGGGAAGTGCTTGGAGAAAACAAGTGTGAAGCCACACAGGGGCTTTTTCCCCCTTTGGAAGGATAGGGAGCTCCAGGGCTGCGGTGTTTAAGGGTGCGTTTTAGCTGGACTTTCCTGTGCTACTTCCTGTCCAGACGCAAGCTTAGTCTAGAAGGTTTCACCTTCATTGGTTCATAAAATAACATTTTAGTCACCACTTTGGATGCGATTTACCTACTTAATGAAAGAAATAGTGTGTGCGTTTAATTATCCCCGACACCGAGTGCACTGGATGAGCTCATGTGAACCGGCTTGTCTATCTTATCACATGGTTGCTGGTAGAGAAGCGATGCAGGGTGATTTATGGATGGAGACAACGATGATGAATTATTCATCAGTTTGGAGGAAGAAAACAGCCAACACGAAATGCTGAGCTTCTGACAGACCCGCTGAGTTTCACGAGGCGCGACAACAGATTTCCTCACCGGTCCAGTAACCTTGCGTAACGGAGCTCAACGAGTGTGTTTATGTCCTGACCATCATGTTTATGGACTTCAAGAAGGCCCAACCGGGTCATTTCTTATATACAAGAAGATCTCAGGCGGGGGGGGGGGGGGGGGGGGATAAAACGCACTACATGGCCAAAAGTTTGAAAACATTTTATCCCAAATTTACGATACATGGAATTGAAAAATGTCTGAAAACATGTATTCGTTCTTCCCCACTGATGGAATAAAACCGTTCTTCATTTGCGCCCTGCTGTACATCATGAGCGGTTCTTTACAAATAGATTTTTATATGAAGCATTATTTCATCACACAGATCTGCAGAGTTGGGGAGATCTGGCTGAGTATAAAAGGCATAAAGCACTGAAAAGTGTCCTGATTTAGATCAAAAGTTCATCTCCTCAACATGAAATTGAGCACAAAAAAAAACCCCCACCAAAAACAGGCTTGCACTGTTTAACAGACATTTCTCGCTCTTTCCGTACATCACAAAACAGCACTTCATCTAAATATAGAACTAACGATAGTCACTCAAAAACTAATGGTGTGATCGTTCTCCATCAATTAGTCCATCCATCACTTCTGATTGGACTCGAGTGTGATCGTGCAGCCTATTATCGGCTCCAACCAGCAAAGGACCGTCACAGCACACAGCCGAGGCCTGTGGGTAAATCTGGCCCACTAAAAAAGGGGCATAGAGTCACGTGTGCTTGTACAAACTGCTTTACCATTTCTGGGTGAAATGACCTTGGTGAGCTCCATTAAATATCCCTCCATTTTGCCATACTCGACCTTGATTGGTTCTCCAAACTCATACACTTCTGAATACCACAGGAATGACTGAACATGCGCACGTCTCATTGTGGATTATTATGGATTCACCAACCACTTTATAAGGAAGACATGCAGACTTGAAGTGATTTAATCAATCATCTGGCAGTGGTGTAATGCATAATACAGGTCATAAAGCCTCAGGTAATGTTCCTATCAAACATCAGAATGTCCGTGGCATGGTTGTTGGAGCCAGAAACTCTGGGTTGAGTATTTCAGAAACTGTTGACCTCCTGCGAAGACCAGACTAGTTTAAACTGACCGGGAGATGATAAATAATTAGTCTTTACAACCATGATTAGCAGAAAAGCATCTCAGAACACACAAGATGCCACGCACTGAGGCGGATGGACAACAAGAAGAAGACCACATCGGTTTCCGGTCCTGTCTGCCAAGAACAAGAAATTAAGGCTACAGCGGACATGGGTTTTACCGAAACTGGACGCAATGCTGTTTTCCCAATCTTTGACTATCCACCATAGCCTTGGATTCCTGTTTCTGGCTGACAAGAGAGGAGCCGGACGTGGTCTTCTGCTGTTGTAGGTTCTACACCCGCCTCAAGGTTGTGCGTTCTGAGCTGATGTTCTGCTCACAGGTGGATGGGTGTTTCTAATAAACAGGTTCATGAGTGAAAGTCGATCTCGACGAGCTCAGGAGTATTTCCGTTGAAAGAAATAACTGAAAGGAACAGGTGCAGCTGCAGACAAGATGTCGCCCTGTCATTATACGTATTTCATAACAATACGAAAACACACCGGATGCGAGTTTGGTATAATCTGCTCTCCTGCATTTGACCGATTTCTTTCAGGGTTCTGTTTATTCAAGTAAGTATTTGTTTATTTCAGCAGTCTTCTCTTAGATCCTTTAAGACCCCTCCTCATTCATAACCGTGTGGGAGGCTCGGTTTACCGTGCGTAGCTGGGCCCTACGCGACTTTTCATCCGGCAGCTCTGAGCCACACCGCCACTGCGGGTTCAGGACGAGATCTTCTCATGTATATTAATAAACAACGTTTTGAAATAAATCCGAGTCTGTATGAACTGTTTGAATTCGAAAACGAATTGAACTTCCCCGAAAGACGGTGCACGAGTACTTGGAGAAGAAAAGATAGAAGAAAAATAAATTAGAAGAAAAATAGTTAGAAGAAAAATAAATAAATAAATACATAAAAAAATGCCGTTCAGAGTTCTATGTGAGGGAAAAAGAAAAGAAGGTCGTACTTCGGAAACAGTCTTTATAAAGCCATTATATTCCGGAAAAGGAAAGGAATGCTAAAGGATTACAAAACTTACATAAGGCAGACATGACCTGTACTTTAGAGGTTTTATAGTTATGCATTCTCATGACACACCGAATGCATTCCACATTGAATGTGTGTCTGTCTCGCAAGACTATAGCATGACTACCACCATAGACACTGCGGTTATAGTGCAGCATCTACACTCTAATGAAGTATTGGCTCATAAAGAATGAGTCATCAAAAGGATGGATGAACTGTAATACCCTTTTTTTTTTTTTCGAAACGCAACAGGTTTTTTTTTTTTTTTTTTTTTTGGGTTCACAAAGGAGGAGAAGAAAAAAAAACGATGCAAATGAAAGAACGCTCCAACCCTTTCACCCCTCCAGCTTGGCAGAAAGTATGTGGCTGCCAAGGGGAAAAGAAGCAGCAGCAGATCAACCAGATGTAGAGCGAGCATGGTACTGGCCTGGAGGAAGGAAACCGAACGCACAAACTCAGCAGGCTGGATCAAGTTGCCTTTAGGCACTGGTGAAGAGCTAGTGAAGCGTGGCCAGAAAGCATGCATTAAACAAAAGAACAAAAGGCGGATGATATTATAGTCGAGAAGCCAGCGGAGGGGAGACGACTCGACGTCTGCCTCAAACCCCGTTTCACAAAATGAAGCTTTAGATGTTAATGTGACACAGCATGCACAATGTCATCTAGCATGCAGGTTCAAATGGAGAAAAGCAATTTAAGGAACACACACACACAACTGTCTCGCAATCTGGCACGCACAACGGATTTGTCGTTGCTTGCAGCTCAGGGCTAGCTGATGTTGCTCAGAAGACGTGGCCTTTTAATTGCTTTCTGCAGGATCATGGCATACTAAGCATAAGTCATGGAGGAAAAGCACCATCACCTCCCCAATCAAGAGAACATCAGAATGTGAAAAGAAATCTGACTGATCACTCGCTCACTAGTATTCATTCACATACACACTACAGCATTAAACTGCAATGCCTTTCCAAATGGTGTCTTGGACTGGAGGAGTACAGTCCAGTTCAGACAATTCTCCATTTAAAAACACAGCTGATTGATCGGTTTGAGCAGGGGAAAAAATGTAATAAATCAGCAAACTGCGCTGGATCTCAATCATCCCGTAACGTGTAACGTAAGAAAAAAGCGCTAAATTATTTCCACTTCATCTCGGTAGGTGGCTTCGACGTGGTCCCTATATCTTCTGGATAAAATTAAAAACCTCAGCGTGAAAGTAGGCATCATAATTATGTTGGTGGCTGGATTTAATTTCGTGTTGTTCTTTGGTTCCTGACATCAAA
>JAFFST010044857.1:20817-33187 GCA_022414735.1 Noturus placidus | reverse complement strand
ATATGGTGGTGTGATGTTCTGGGGCTGTTTTGCTGCTTCAGGACCTGGAAGACTTGCCGTGATAAAAGGAACTGTCTACCAAGAGATTCTGAAGGAGAATGTCCGACCATCTGTTCGTGTACTCAAGCTGAAACGAACTTGGGTTCTGCAGCAGGACAATGATCCTAAACACACCAGCAAGTCCACCACCGAATGGCTGAAGAAAAACAAAATGAAG
The DNA here is from genome assembly GCA_022414735.1 of Noturus placidus. Lineage (NCBI taxonomy): Eukaryota > Metazoa > Chordata > Actinopteri > Siluriformes > Ictaluridae > Noturus > Noturus placidus. Next base: position 32,970 of record JAFFST010044857.1, on the reverse strand, counting down.
ACTTTGGAGTGGCCTAGCCAAAGTCCTGACCTGAATCCTATTGAGATGTTGTGGTATGACCTTAAAAAGGCCGTTCATGCTCGAAAACCCTCTAATGTAACTGAATTAGGACAATTCTGCAAAAATGAGTGGGCCAAAATTCCTCCAGGACGCTGTAAAAGCCTCATTGCACGTTATCGCAAACGCTTGGTTGCAGTTGTTGCTGCTAAGGGTGGCCCAACCAGTTATTAGGTTTAGGGGGGCAATCACTTTTTCACACAGGGCCATGATGGTTTGGATTTTTTTCACCTTTAATAATAAACACCTTCATTTACAAATTGCATTTTGTGTTTACTTGTGTTGTCCTTGACTATTGTTTAAATTGGTTTGATGTTCCGAAACACTTAAGTGTGACAAACATGCAAAGGAACAGGAAATGAGGAAGGGGGCAAACACTTTTTCACACCACTGTAAACCCCTGCTCTAGGCAATAGCTGTCATTTACAGGCTTACTTACAGTTCGATTTGTGGTTGCGTTGAACACCGAGGTGTAGGTTACATCTTCATGATCCAGTGTTGATGGTGGCTGTGGGTGTGAGTATTTATTTATTCATGATTATTCTGTGATTCCAGAACACTACACAGGCATGTAGTGTTTATGAATAGAAATATGTGATTTTACATAAATTATAAAGTATGTGGATTTCAAGTAAAATTGTTATTTTTCCCACTACACATTTGATTTTAAAACTGCAAATAAAGTCATATGTATGAACACCAATAGCAAAACTGCACCAGATTACTGATGATTATAGCATGCATCTAACACAATACTAACTGTGTGAGCAGTGACGTTATTGCTCTCCACTCTAATCCTTGTTTTATTTTCCTTCTCTGGAAGTGAGATAATTCAAACAAGTTCTACAGGTTAGTTGTGTAAGAAATAAAACACTTGTGGATGGAAAATAATCAACAACAGGGGTGGTGTTAATTAGAAAATGAATAATCAACACCTTCTGACCAGTAGGATTCGGGAATTCAAATGCACTGTGGTGTAATGATTTATTTCCTACGACAGCAGTAGTACCAGCTATCTGACAGTAGGAATGGATGTAACTCAAATCACAAGTTTATATTAATGCGCTTGTTCTAATATTTTATCATCTTTATTGTAACGACTATCTCTCAAGGATTTGTATGGTGGACACTGTATATAATATAAGCCCAATAATATAATCATAATAATAAAAGGATCCATCCATCCATCCATGTTCTACCGCTACTCCTTTTCAGGGTCACGGGGAACCTGAAGTCTATCCCAGGGAGCATCGGGCACAAGGCGGGGTACACCCTGGACAAGTTGCCAATCCATCGCAGGGCTAAATGTCTACGTGCTGTTTCAAAAAAATTTTCTTGGTTAACTTGACCTAGCTCTGCCCGGGTCATGTCCCTCAATCATTATCCAAGTCCTATGTATACATACTGTATATACTCTACAGGGTTTTTTTTTTTTTTTTGCTTTTGTTGCTTATGTAGTTTTCTTTCTTTTTTTTGCTTTTTACACGAACACAGTAATGGAGGGCGGCACCTATTTATGTGTAGGACATCATTACAATCTGATTTGTCTGTCAGTGTAACATGAATGTGAACAAAACTTGCATGATTTGATTATAACAGTAAACCTCAAAATCATCCTGAAAGACTTTTAAAAATAAATAAATAAATAAATAAATAGGAGTGAACACTTACTGCACGTCTTTCTCAACATACAAGCTACAATGTTGACCAGAATGAGCAGCAGCCCCAGTCCTACAGTCACTGGAAGCCAAAGAGTCATCAATTCATGCCTGTAATGTAGACACACGATACTCACAATAGAGGTTTTCTAGTATTGTACTAGAACAGGGGTTCCCAAACTTTTCCAGGGCGAGGCCCCCCAAGTGGCATTAACATTTGACCGAGGCCTCCCTTTTGCAAGATGTCTTTAAAACACATTAAAAATACAGACTTCTGAATATATCCCCCCTTTTTTTTATTAATAATTACATCTTACATCTTAACATATTATATTACATTAGGAATTGATAGTGAGTGTGTGTGTGTGTGTGTGTGTGTGTGTGTGTGTGTGTGTGTGTGTGTGTGCGTGTGTGTGTGTGTGGTTGTCTGAGAGTGAGAATTTATTTTTCACACCAAATTGTTGAGGCCCCGGCGCTCCCTGGCGGCCGCCATTTTGAAAACCACTATACTAGAAAACAGTATCTATTACGGTCAGAGCATAAAAATTATATTCATTACATTTCACATTGTATATTAATAATATGCCTGACTTCATCTCATCAGGGTGAAAAAATACAGCACATGTTAAGATGTAAGCGTACAGTTGCCTTAAAAGTTCTGTGAAATTTCTGGTGAAAATGAAATATGATTCAACTGACAAAACTTACATTGAATTGTCTGTCTGTTCATCTGTATTTTTGGTCCCATTTGGAGGGACTGGAACGACAGGACAGTGTAATGAATTCTTCAGGATTTAGATATGTGCTCATCCAAAATTACCAAGTACCAAGTAACTTTTACCAGTCACACTGGTAAAAGTTTGATGTCGTGCTCAACCGATACAGTGTCAACGTCAATGCTTGTACCAATATCTTATAAATAGTCCATCGATCTTCTACCGCTTACTCCTTTTCAGGGTCGCGGGGAACCTGGAGCCTATCCCAGGAAGCATCAGGCACAAGGCGGGGTCCATCGCAGGGCACAATCATATACACACATATTCATACACTACAGACATGCCAATCAGCCTACCATGCATGTCTTTGGACTGGGGGAGGAAGATGGAGTACCCGGAGAAAACCCCTGCAGCACGGGGAGAACATGCAAACTCCGGGACTCCAACCCCGGACCCTGGAGGTATGAGGCGAACTTACCACTAAGCCACCATGCGCCCCTATCTTATAAATAGTGTTTAATACAATTAAATTAACTTACATTAATTAAAACTTTTAAATCTAGGAATTCAGCTTTACCATTTGTTCTATAGGACCTCAAATGTCAGTGCTTTCTCTGAGGTGCGTCATTGCATTTTATGGCAGAATGTGATTGCTGGGGCAGACGAAAGGGGAAGTCAAACACTTTTATTATCTAGCAGTGCTTGAAGGTGGATCGACCTTAAAATCCTTCGTATTGATTTATTTAATTGGCTGGGCCAACATAATCAATCAACCACTAGTTTAATATTAATACTCAGTGATGAAGACAGTATGCATTATAGTAATGTAATAATCTCGTGTCTGTTTTTTTGATACTAAACTACAGAAATGTTTTCATTCATGAAATAAGGTCAAGTTTCGGTACCTTTTGGAACATTAACTGCAAGGTGAACAGGAACCTGCAGATCTCCTGCTCCACACCAGTACCAGCCAGCATCACTCTTGTTCAGTCCACTCATCTGCACATTGAAGAATCCAATCTCATCATTACTGATGTGCACTGCTGACTTCTGGGATGTGGCAGTCCTGCTCATACTGTTGCACACCTTGTCTTTAAATCTGCACCACTGCTTCTGTTTATTCTGATACGCAGCACTGTAGAGACACTGGACTGTGATGTTGCCTCCTTCCTCACCACTTACTCTGCTCTCCATCACAGACAGATCAGGATCTGTGCACAAATATAGAGTGAGTTATGTATGATTGATATTTAGCAACATGAAAACCATTTAACACACTGAGCAGAATTTGTAACTTTTAACCAAATACCTGATTTCACTGTGATGTAGAGATTTTCATTAACATCCGATAAAGTTCTCTCTACAGCACACCAGTACATTCCAGTGTTTTCAGTCTGGAGATCTTTCATCGTCACAGTAAAGAGACTCTCAACTGGGTTATCAGTCACTGACACTTTCCTCTGTGTCTCATACACCTGAATTTTGCAGTAATTGAATGCTCCATTAGTGTCAAAGCACCAGTATTTCTTATGTTGTATATATGTCCTATCATAATGACATGGGATAGTGACAGATGCTCCAGATTTAAAACTAAACTTCCTCGATGCCTGACTGGCAACACCTGCACACAGAACAGAAAAACTATTAGTCAGTGAAAATAAAATATTTGATACTTGATAATACAAGATATCACTGATGATGGATAAATTAGTTCAAGACGTTAGGTTTTTGATGTATCAATTGTTTATTCTACACAAGAATGTAAAATAGGATAAAAGAGTGCATGAGAAATGTACTTACTCGAAATGAAGAGAATAATAATGAAAAAGCGACTCATGTTAGATTTGTTCTGATGTTGAATAAAATTGTGAGAGTTTTCTTGTGTCCTGCATCTCTGAGAAGTTGTTACTGTCTGTAGCAGCTCAAGTAGTTCCTCTTCCTGATAACTGTCTGGAGATCTTTCATAGTCCCAGTAAAGAGACTCTCAGCTTGGTTACCAGTCTCTGACACTTTCCCCTGTGTCTCATTGGCATACACCTGAATTGTGCAGGATATGAACGATGCACCATTATTATAGCACCAGTATTTCTTAACGTGTACATATCGTAATGACATGGGATGGTGACCTATTCTCCAGTTTGAAGACTAAACTTCATCGCTGCCTGACTGACAGACAACACTTGCATAGAAAACAGAAAAATGCCGCTGTTACTCAATTCAGAGAAAATATATCCTTATTTCAGCTAGTCACATAAATTACTAATAGTTGACACGTTAATTCAATGCTAAATGGTTGTCTCTGTACATGAACTTTTAAATGTAATCAAAGTCTATAAAAATATTCTTACTTGAAATGAAAAGAATGAAAATAAAAAGGCAGCACATAGCAAATTTGTTCGGATGTTGAATTAAATGTTTTTCACATCCTACTCCTCTGTGTAGTTGGTTCTGTATCAGCAGAAACTCATACCTTTCCTGTTTACTGTATGTTTCCAAATATAAAACCACAGTAGAGTGTATGTGTGTGTGCATACACGCATGTGGGTGTTTTAACTTCCTTATTAGATAAACAGTAAAAGGATAGATATATTATAAATGAAACACTTTTTTTTTTTAGTTTCTTAGAGGTGGGAGGAAAACTGAGGACCCTGGAGCTGTGATGTGTCATTGCTACCCTCATCATTATTGAAACAGGGCCTTAGAATTTTGTGATACCACAATAAAGTTTAGTTTAATAAGAAACCAATTTTACTGCACCAATATTTAAATATAGAAGTTAAAACTAAGCTATCATCTTAAGAGATCTATAACTAAAACCTCAAGTTTTCAGAGCTGTTGAAAGACTGTCTGAAACTTCCTTTTTCTCAACAAACATTACACAGTAATGGAAACTGTCATTTTTTGCAACCTCTTTTTTAATTGCATCAATTCATCTCAACACAATTTCCGTCGGAACAATTGTAATTTTGAGAATTTTGAGTGGCCAGTGAACAATTTGACAGTTATACCATGATTTGTCTGAATACTTCATCCTGATTGGCTGGAAGGTGTGGGTTCAACACATTGAATGCACAAATACTTCCGGTCAGGTTAATCACCATTCTAAATGAATGTACTGCCTATAAACAATTGTAACCATAGTAACATACAGTTACAGGTGCATACAGTAGTTAAACTCACAACTACGTCATTAGTAGAGACGCAGCACAGAAGTAGGTTAATCTGACATGTACAATCTCTCTCTCTCTCTCTCTCTCTCTCTCTTTCTCTCTTTGTCATAACTATTCATTATAAGTCATTCAAATAATTATAATCTTGTCGCACAACTTTATCTTTGTGTATGATTTAGAGCGGGCAGAATTCTAGATCTAATGACCCGTATGTAACATAACTAATGAAAATTAATCATTATTTTTGCCCTGCAAACATCAATGACAGATTTCACTTGTCAATGCTGGCAAGTGACCATGGTACAATCAACAACTAGTTGTGCATTACATAATTTTAATGCACTCCGTGGTGGCAACAACCTACTGCTTCGCACTGGCCTCGCCTGCTTCGCCTCAACTTAATTTAGTCTGAGGCTATGTCCATATTAAGGTCACCCTGCACCATCAAAATCTATGGTCATGAGACGATGCCATTAGTAGGTTTAAGATTTTTAAAATTACAGTTTGTAATATTGATAAATGGTTAGGATTGAGAAAAAAACATACATTTGTATGAATAATATTGTTCGTATGTTCAATGCTGAAGTACACAACATTAAATAAAATTGACATAATGGAAATTCTGGTTATCATTTAATCACGTGCTGTGCCTCTCATTCACCAGTTTAGACTGATATATCTAAAAAATGCTAAAATTTTTTATTGTTGTGAATAAAATTGAGTCCAGACCACCCTGAAACTCAGCATCTCTGAAAGCAATTTAGCAAATCATGTTGGTCCATAACACAAACTTTATTATAATCGACAACACAAGGACATACAAAAAATTCTTCATCCGATGTTAATAAATTGTTGAGAAAATTAATAGCCTTGTTCTGATTCTATATGACAGAGAATCATCATTGACTTAGAAAGTCAATGCTGCACTAGCCTTAGCCTGTGAAGAATTAAAGTAGATTCTAGAATAAAATACTGTGTTTTGACCAGTATGATACTTTACAGTTCAATACAGCAACCCAGCTTGTATTGTGAAAAAATATTTACAGAACTGGCAGATTATACTGTATCTGAGATCCTTCCTGTACAGCTAGTATAACATTGCATTGATTATATTGTAATAATACAGTAAAAATGTATACAGCATCTTAAACCAAAGATGCAAAAAGCACCTGAGAGCACGATTTGACTGAAATTTATTTTTCACCTTAACAATATTTAATAATAGCATATAAAACACATGTTACTATATGTATATTTGCTGTATATCGTCCAAATATAAAGAAGTTCACTGCATTTGAATCTTTTGTACCACACTTTATCTCATATCAGTTGTGAAAACAAACAGAATTTTTCCAGTTTCATAAATTCCCAATGGCACCAGGATCACCTCTTTCACCTGTTTGCAATACAGAATGTCTCTGGCTTTCTGAAAAATAAAACATATGAGGGTATATAACAGCACATGGTGAGGTGTCACACTCTGTAACGTTTAATCTGAACTGCTAAAATCTGTTCTTGTACACCCTTAGAACAGCCCAGCCCTCAATGATTCTTTGGTTGTCTTTTGGGGGAACCGTTTAAAGATTCTACAGCAGTTTCTCTATCAGAAAGGGCTACAAGTAAAATGTAAATAAATAAATAAATAAATAAGTGAATGAATTACCCTAATAAGAACGATGCTTTTATACATTGACAGCTATGGAAATCCATTTCCTGTTTCATGTAGTTTATGCAAATTACCTGTGTGTAGCTCACGACACCGACATATTTTCCTTCACAAAAAATGCGAACAAATGGACAAAGTTATCGCACATAATTGAGATATGCCTCAAATTTACTCAAACTCTGACACCTTTCTATCATAACCAGCATTAATGTCATCACAATTTGTGCTACAGTAGCTCTTCTGTGGGATCAGACCAGACAGACTAGCCTTCGTTCTCCACGTGCATCAATGAACCTTGGACTCTGTCGCTGGTTCATTGGTTGTCCTTCCTTGGACCACGTTGGGTAGATACTAACCACTGCATACCAGGAACACCTCACAAGACTTGCCGTTTTGGAGATGTTTAGATCCAGTCGTCTAGCCATCACAATCTTGCCCTGGTCAAAGTCGCTCAGATCCTTCCGCTCACACATTTTTCCTGCTTCCAACACATCAACTTCGAGAACTGAACATTCACTTGCTGCCTAATACTGTATATCCCACTCCTTAACAGGTACCATTATAACAAGATGATTGATGTTATTCACTTCACCTCACCATGGTTTTAATGTTATGGCTGATCAATTTAATTCAACTAGCCACATAAGAGTAGTGTTGAATTACACAATTTAGTAGGCATTATTGAAAAATTTAAGTGTGTAATAATATTTTGTACTTACATGCATTCTTTGGAATCTGACAAACCTACTGTAGTTCAAAAAAAAAAAAAAAAGAAAGAAAGAAATTCAAATGAGAAGTTTCATTTATGACAGTAACACAGCCAGGAAATACTTGAACTCCATTTATCCATAGAGTCAATCTAAATGTCTATTTGATATATTTGATATATTAAAGGCAGCCAGTGTGAGGATGCAGTCATTTCTCTTTGAGTCTACCAGTATTATGGAAGGTCCAAAGATGATCATTTCTTCCTCTTACACTATCACTTGATCAGTGTTTGTGTTGTGCGTGGAGTGGCCAGAACTGACTAGAACTACACTGCTTTTAGAACACAAATGCCTATGACATGGTAAGAACTTTACAAAATACAAACCCGACAGCATTTTTAACCCATTGTATTGCAGATCGTGGCTCAGGCTCGGTAGAGTGGGTTGTCCACTAGTCCACTAATCGTGGGGTTGGTGGTTCGAATCCCGACCCGGGTGACCCCATGCCGAAGTGTTCTTGGGCAAGACACTGAACCCTAAGTTGCCCCCGATGGCAAGCTAGCACCTTGCATGGCAGCTCTGCTACCATTGGTGTGTGAGTGTGCACTCATTTGTAAGTCGCTTTGGATAAAAGCGTCTGCTAAAAGAATAAATGTAAATGTAAATGTAGATCGTGCATGATGATAATACCATGAGCATCACCATAGACACTGATGTGAACAGGAACCTGCAGATCTCCTGCACCGCACCAGTACCAGCCAGCATCACTCTTCTTCAGTCCACTCATCTGCACAATGAAGGAACCTCTCCCATCATCACTGACCTGCACTGCTGACTTCTGGGATATGAAAGTCCTCCCCACATTGTTGCAGTGCTTGTCTTTAAATCTGCACCACTGCTTCTGTTTATTCTGATACGCAGTACTGTACAGACACTGGACTGTGACTCTGCATCCTTCCTCACCACTCACTCTGCTCTCCATCACAGACAGATCAGGATCTGAGCACAAATATAGAGTCAGTTATATATGATTGATATTTAGCAACATGAAAACCATTTAACACACTGAGCAGAATTTGTAACTTGCAACCAAATACCTGATTTCACTGTGATGTAGAGATTTTCATTAACATCCGATAAAGTTCTCTCTACAGCACACCAGTACATTCCAGTGTTTTCAGTCTGGAGATCTTTCATCGTCACAGTAAAGAGACTCTCAGCTGGGTTATCAGTCACTGTCACTTTCCCCTGTGTCTCATTAGAATACGCCTGAATTTTGCAGTAATTGAACGATACACCATCATTATAGCACCAGTATTTCTTATAATGTATATATGTCCTATCGTAACGACATGGGATAGTCACAGATGCTCCAGTTTGAAGACTAAACTTCATCGATGCCTGACTGTCAACACCTGCATAGAAAACAGAAAAATGCCACTGTTACTCAATTCAGAGAAAATATTTCCTTATTTCTGCTAGTCGCACAACAAATGATTGACACATGTATTTGATCGATAAAACTCTACTTACTTGAAATGAAAAGAATGACAATAGAAAGGCACCACATTGCAAATTTGCTCCGATGTTAAATAAGATCCTACTCCTCTGTGTAGAAACAATTGGTTCTGTTCTCATGCACTTCCTGTTTATATTTCCCAATACTATAACAGTATGTGTGTGTGTGTGTGTGTGTGTGTGTGTGTGTGTGTGTGTGTGTGTGTGTGTGTGTGTGTGACAAAAATACTCTGCCCTCATGGATATCAAACAATTACAAACACAACACGGGTTAATAAAAAATATCTTTGTTAACTACAGGCGTGCAACAATTATTGGCACCGCATGAATTCATTAAATAAAATGCATTTGAAGAGTATTTCATTGATACATTACATTTTGTTACTACACCTGGGTGACTAGGAACAGGAAATTGTTTATCCATGATTTCCTGTTTCACAGGGGTATAAATATGAGGGAACACACAGGCCAAATTCCCTTAATCATGCATAACAATGGGTAAGACTGAGGAATATAGCTGTGATGTGCGGCAAAAGGTTGATGAGCTTCACACATTGGTAAGTGGCTATAAGAAAATACCACAAGCATTGAAAATGCACATTTCCACCATCAGGGCAATAATTAAGAAGTTCCAGTTAACTGGAAATGTTATGAATCAACATGGAATTGGACGTGTTACTATATCGTCTTAAGGAACTATGAATAGGATGGTTCGAGTGGGCAAAAAATCTCCAAGGATCACAGCTGGAAAATTACAGAAGTTAGTTGCATCCTTTGGTCAGAAAGTTTCCAAAACTACAAAGAAAAACCACCTGCATCATCACGAGATGTTTGGAAGAGTTTCAAGAAGAAAGCCTCTACTCTCATCCAAAAAAAATTCAAGATTCTTCAGTTTGCCAGACACTACTGGAACTTCAAATGGGATCGGGTTCTATGGTCAGATAAAACTACAATAGAACTTTTTGGCAATAAACACTAGAGGTGGTTTTGGCGCACACAGAGAGGTAACCAATTTAAATGAAGTTTTATGTTTGTAGAAAGGAAAACTCTGCATTCCAGCATAAGAACCTCATCCCATCTGTGAAACATGCTGGTGGTAGTATAATGGCTTAAGACCTTTTTTTTGCTGCATCTGGGCCAGAACGACTTGCTATCATTGATTGAAAATGAATTCTGAATTATACCAGCGAACTCTAAAGGAAAATGTCAGGATATCTCACTCTAATCACACAAGTCATTCTTCTAAAGAATGGTTAAGGAAGAGTAAAGTTAATGTTTTGGAATGGTCAAGTCAAAGTCCAGACCTTAATTCAATAGAAATGTAAGGATGGACCTGAAGCAAGCAGTTCATGTGAGGAAAACCAACATCACTTTTTTCTCCCTTTCCTGTCAACTGTAATACAGTGGGGTGCACGGTGGCTTAGTGGTTAGCACGTTCGCCTCACACGTGCGGGGCCATGTGTGTGGAGTTTGCATGTTCTCCCCGTGCTGCGGGGGTTTCCTCCGGGTACTCCGGTTTCCTCTTCCAGTCCAAAGACATGCATGGTAGGCTGATTGGCGTGTCCAAAGTGTCCGTAGTGTATGAATGGGTGTGTGAGTGTGTATCTGATTGTGCCCTGCGATGGATTGGCACCCCGTCCAGGGTGTACCCCGCCTTGTGCCCCATGCTCCCTGGGATAGGCTCCAGGTTCCCCGTGACCCTGAAATGGATAAGCGGTAGAAGATGGATGGATGGTTACAGTGTAACATAAAATCAAGGGATCTCTGTACGTATATATCTCTGTACCTCTAAGTAAGGACAGGAGATGTTCTGCACCTTAAGAGTTGTGAAAGTTATGTGTGAGATATGTGTAAGTTTAATTCTGCCAATTGTCTTTCTATCTGATTGTGTTGATTTGATCGTGTTGATTTTTGCCTAACATATAGGATTGAAAATTGTTTGAGAAGAAATTCACACTGGGGAAGAAAGAAACGAGTCAACATTATTTTTTATTGATATACTTTATTTATTCCAACACAAGAATAGATTAATTATTACATTCATTATTTCACTGCAGATTCAGAAGTTCTGGCTGTAAGGTTTATATAAAGGTGCCAATCCTCAAAAGATATGGTTTCTACAGTAACAAGGGTAAATGTTTGGTGAGCACGCTACATAAAGTGATTAAATACATGCGTAACTGTTGATATGGTGAAATCTGTATTAGACAGAGGTAAAGCTGTAAATGAATTTATTCTGATGTGACAAAGATTTCTTGATACCAGGACAAGACATCAAGCCATTTTGATAACTACTGTACACAGAAGAATTTTGTTCAAAGCCATAAAGCATTATTATGTCAAATTTGAAATTGAACTGCGTCATATGTATAGTCGAATGGTCCTTCTCAGTTACATGTTGACTTGGTTGCCTGAAGTGTTCAGTAAAGTGACTTCCAACTTCCATTTTTCTTGGCGCACACCTGGGAACAAAATGTCAGCCTCTTTAGTGCTTCAAAAACTTCCAAAATGGCTTCTTAACATGCAGCCAAAAGTATTTGGACACCCGATCACCACACCCATATACAGTGGTGTGAAAAAGTGTTTGCCCCCTTCCTCATTTCCTGTTCCTTTGCATGTTTGTCACACTTAAGTGTTTCGGAACATCAAACCAATTTAAAC
>JAFFST010044856.1:120343-137602 GCA_022414735.1 Noturus placidus | reverse complement strand
TAGCACAGTGTCATTTCTTCAGTGTTGTCACATGAAAAGGTATCATCAAATATTTACACAAATGTGAGGGGTGTGCTCACTTTTGTGAGATACTGTATAAACAAACACATTTTTTTAAAACCGTAGTGAACCTATGCTAGTTTTTCAGTGACCCATGTCTCTTCATCTCTTCTAGGTGGTGTCATGCGAGGACTCCTGGACACTCACATGGTGTAATGCTGTGTCACATGGTTCAGTCACTCATGGGGCATACACACGGGGAAATACCTGCGTGATCCAGATGTTTGGAGAAGATAAAGTAGCTGCTGCTCTTGCTATCTGCTGCAGATTTCGGCGTCTTGATCAACAGAGTAACAATAACCACAAGCAAAACACCTAATAAGAGCTTATTGTTCGTTTCACTTGGGCCGATTTGAACCACTATGCATTTCATTCATTTTTAAGGAATTTTTATGATAACAAAAGAGTAATGAATAAATACACCAAGAAAAAAACAAACAAACAGATTCTCAAGGGTTCTTTGTACAGTTAAGATCTCTTTGCTTCCAAGAGAGACTCTACTGAAAGCACGTTTTGATATGTGGAACTCAACAACAGAGGGTTCTAACAGAGTCTTTCCCCATAGGAACAGCGTAACCTTTTAAACATTTTCCCCTAATTGTGTAATCACACAACAGACATTTGTCCAAAGGTTAGAGCAAAATACAGTTCCTAGTGGTGGAATATTTTCTGCTAGTCAAGCCATTAAAACTTTGAGTATTACAGATGGTTAATTGCAAAGCAATTTATTAACTACTAGTGTAAAACTATTGTTAGCACTCTAATCTAATGCTGGTTTCATTTAGATAAATCCCACTATTTCTTTACAAAAGGTCGACTACATTATTAATTCTTGCATGCACTGAACATAATCTACTAGTTGTGTTTGTAAAAGTGTTGTTCGGACTATTTTTTTTTAAATAATGTCTTTGCTTTAGTAAAATCTTGATTGAGATGAGTTTACGCTTACAAGGACACAAATTATAAAATGTTCTGCATTCCAGTTTTATTCATTTTTATATCAAATAGTTCCCATAATCAAACTCTGATTTACAAATTAAAATGTGGTTCGAACATGCATTTTTGAATTCTGACCTTCCCCACACACACACACACACACACACACACACACACACACACTCGGCAGAGGTGCCAGTAATAAAACCATTTAAGTGTCTCCAGCTCAACATTATGTATATAAAAAAAGAAAAGGAAAAAAGGCTCAAAAGAGGGGAACACTAGTATACCGAATGGAAATACAGGAGAATTAAAGTGTTTTGGTGTGTCTTCTTTACTCAAGCCTGTAACTGGAGTAGTGCTTCTTTTGTTTTCATTCCTATTTGGCCAAATTAAAAAAAAAAAAAAAAAAATTTTAGATCCAGTGTTGAGTGACATTCAAGAATTTGTCCAATCCTGGGGATGATGCAAGCTCTGTTTGATGGGACAGTCTGATGAAGGAAATCAGAAGCTGAAAACAGGTCCACATTATCGGTGAAAAATGGCAAGCCGTTCTACTGGGAGACTGGAATCTGTGTCATGTGGATTTCAGCATCAGATTATCCAAACACCGGGGCAAACAAAGACGCAGTGAGTTCACCTGACCTACGCTGTTATAATGATTTAACTACAGTGGATATCTGTAGTCTATCGATTGTTTCGAAAAAGAGCATGGGTCATATGACATCGGGAGAAGACCCTCCATTTGTTTCGTGGTGATTGTAAATCACTCCAAAACACATTTCCCCAAAGTGATGAATGTCAAGGTTTCACACTTACATTCACAAACACATGCAGAAGCGAAGAAACACACTAACAATGACTGGTGATACCGGGTTAAACAACAGCAGTTCTCATTCAGGTTGGTTTTTTTTTTTTTGCTCTAATGTCGTCACTCAGTTTAGGCTCTACAACACCGCACTTATGTTGGCTATGAAATGATGAGTCACGCAGCATCCCTTTCCATTTCTCTCAGAAAACAAATGCCTTTATGCAACGCAGCGCTGAGATAGGTTCTTCTGTAAACATCGTATGAATGTCGCTGAAGTGTACTAGCCTAAATACAAAATAAGCAGCAACTGTCCCTGACACTATGCTCCAGAGCATGAAAAGGAGAGAGAGAGAGAGAGCGAGAGAGAGAGAGAGAGAGAGAGAGAGAGAGAATACAGTCAGCATGACGAGCACGAAATAGTCATTGGCACTCAAGTTCCTCCTCTACACTCCTTTTCTTTCTTTTGGCAACAATGCCGTTGTTTTGTTGTTGTTATGTGTATGTGCCACATATGCACATGGTTTAAGGCAGACAGACATGGACAACAATGTCAGGCAAACAAAATACAGGCAAATAACTATAAAATAGCTCTTGGCAAAGAAAACCCCTGAACAAGCATCCAAGTTAAAGCTCAAAGCAACGAGTGAGAGAGGTCGGCTCTCTCCGTAGGCATTGGATGTTTGTTGATGTGCATGTGTATGTGATTTGGTGAGTAAGCGTTCTGGACAGATGCAGCAACAGTGCATAGTACAAACACATTTTCTCTGTCTACACAGCCATCTCTAAACACACGCAAAGTAGCACAAAAGAGCCTAGAGAGGTCCAGGATTAAGTGAGAGTGTATATGTGTCATTTATATTGGCATCCACATGAAAACTAATAATCTGCATTGGCAGACCCATCACAGCAAGCCTGAGACAAACTCATGACCAAAGAGGGGAAACAGAACAAAACAGCAGAGAGTAAGACTGTGATATTCCACCTCCACAATAAGACACCAGTTCTGGCACTTGTCCTTCTGAATGGAGAATCAAAATAAGGAAGATTTCCAGACACACCCTTTTTACATACAAGTTCCTTGTGTCCACGGTTATCTTGTCAAGTAGATAGACTATGGGTTTTTTAAGAAGAAGAAAAAAAAGAAAAGAAAAAAAAAAAGCTATATGCAGACAGCTGAAGCACTCTGAATGAACTCCACAAGTCTGGCCACACTCCAAAATGTATGGAAATTTCCAAGGATACTGTATCAGTTATCATAGGTGTGAATTCCATTAAACACACAATGCAATCTGATTTTATGCCCTCTTCCTGATAGTGAAAACAAAGCAAAGCAGCAGAGAACATGGCCACTCAATCGCCTGTCAAATGTCACCTTCTCAGACCTGACAAACTGAAGTCATATATAAAGTGCATTTAAAAAAATACCAGCGAGAGAGAGAGAGAGAGAGAGTGGGAGAGAGAGAGAGGGAGAGAGAGCGCGGCAGAGAGAGAGAGAGAGAGAGAGAGAGAGCGCGAGAGCACGGCAGAGAGCGAGAGAGGCAGAGAGAGGCAGAGAGAGAGAGAGAGAGAGCGCGGCAGAGAGAGAGAGCGACAGAGAGAGAGAGAGAGAAAGAGAAGAGAGAGAGCGACAGAGAGAGGCAGAGAGAGAGAGAGGCAGAAAGAGAAGAGAGAGAGAGCGACAGAGAGAGAGAGAGGCAGAAAGAGAAGAGAGAGAGAGAGGCAGAGAGAGAGAGCGGCAGAGAGAGAGAGCGGCAGAGAGAGAGAGCGGCAGAGAGAGAGAGCGGCAGAGAGAGAGAGAGAGCTGTCATTTAAGCAGCTTAGAGTAGCAAGTCCCTCTTACAGTTGATTACGAGGCACCTCTCAAACAAAAGGGAAAAAACAGTATAGAATTCTTAAAAATATTATTTTACATTTGAAATTACACCTATGGAACACAGCTTTAATTTTTTTCATGAATGCATCTCTTGTTATATTGGCAAATATCCACAAACTGTTCTTTTTCTTTCCTTTTTTTTCTTTGTTTAAAACACCCTTCCTCAGCACCACTAAATCCTGCATGTGTGTGAAAAGTGACACAAAACAAAAAGCTCCTCCATATTCTACGGAGCTCGGGCTACATGATGGGATCTCAGGAAACACATGATATCCAGTGAGAGTTGAGCTCCGGTCTGATCAACCTCAGCCTTTGCCTTGACCTGCAACAACCATTTCCTCCCCATTTCTTCACTTTTACAGCAACCTGCAGTGAGAACTCTCATTGGCTGGGTTTGTGCGTCTTGTTTCCTGATTATCCGTTTCCTGCTCCCCCACCCAGGAGGTCAAATGCAGTCTTTCGATTGGCTGCTTGGAGCTACAATATCTCTCCATTGGAGGGAATCTTGTTTTTTTTGCTTGTGTAAAAAAAAGAAGTGCCCCTATTGCTGATGATGAGAGTTAGGGGTCAACATCTTCTAAATCACTCTTCGAATCACCCAACATCATAGGAGACTCCGATCCCTGGAGAAAAACACAGAAAATGGAAGAGCGTTGTCATAATGCAGAATAATTGAGACACAGTCCCTTGAACTGAGAAAAGAAGTGAAAACTTTAGGTTACAACACGCCCTTTTGTGATTCCCCCAAGAATCAATATTCCACTGCGCAAGCTGAATTGACAGACGTGAGGCAGGACGTCCTCCTGTGTTATAACCCATAACACCATGTCATCTAGTCGTTCTTGATAACCACAACTATTCATCTCTCTATACATAGGAGGTGATCTGGAAAGATACACTATATGGCCAAACGTTTGGACACATGACCATCACATCCGTATATAGGTCTTTCCCAAACTGTTCCCACAAAGCTAGAAGCGCACAACTGTCTAGAATGCCTTTGTATACTGTAACATTAAAATTTCCCTTCAGTAGAACTAAGAGGCTCAAACCTGGTCCAGCAAGACAATGCCCTGTACACAAACCGAGCTCCATGATGACAAACTTTGCCAAGTTTGGTGTGGACTTCACCCCAGGCCTCCTCGCCAGACATCGGTGCCAGACTTCATTAATTCTCTTGTGGCTGAATGGGCAAATCCCCACAACCATGCTCCAAAATCCAGTGGAAAGCTTTCTCAGTTATTATAACAGCAAGTGGGGAATTAAAGCGCATAGGTGTGATGGTCAGGTGTCCACATAGTGTACCTCACATATTGCATGTCTCCTGAATCGCTTAACCGCATCACGTTTAGAAGATCCATCCATCCATCCATCCATCCATCCTCAACCGCTTATCTGTGATCGGGTCGCGGGGGTAGCGTCTCCAGCAAGGAACCCCAAACTTCCTTTTCCTGAGCAACATTAACCAGCTCTGACTGGGGGATCCCGAGGCGTTCCCAGGTCAGTGTGGAAATATAGTCTTTCCACCTAGTCCTGAGTCTTCCCCGAGGTCTCCTCCCAGTTGGATGTGCCTGGAATACCTCCCTAGGGAGGCGCCCAGGGGGCATCCTTGCCAGGTGCCCGAACCACCTCAACTGACTCCTCTCGATCTTATTCTTTTTCTCTGGAACAAGGAAAGTTCAGGAAATGCTGTTCCACTCACAAGCCCTGTGGGAGGCTGCAGCCCCCTGCTGGAATAAGCCAAAACAATACCTTCTCAGTGGTCCATTGTAAAAGGGGCCATTTCGAAGCCGGTTTTTACCCAAGTGATGCGCGGACCATGACACAAACGGCTGTCCCGACTGCTGCTGTCCTGCCAACACTGGACTGTAGTACATGCACTGGGCAGAGAACTTTCAATCACTGCTCTCAGGAGCACAACAAAGTGTGGTAGCTAGCTGGCTAAGCTACTGTTTGGGGACAGGTTACCCAAGAGCAGACAAACATTCCCTTGCAAGATAATGTGATGGAGGCACATGATGTTCTTCACTCGACGAACAGTTTATCTAGCCTGAGAGATGCTTCTGAAAGCGAGAAGAGGTTTTAGACAGAATAGACGACTGCGTGTCATGGGTTATAAGGCAGAAGTTAGTCTCATCTCTGCATCAGGAAGCAGCTGGAATGAAAGCTTGACAGAAAATTGTTTTACTGGAAACATTAAGATGTCAAATTCCATTAATAAACGATTACGCAAAATACAAGTCAAGATACTTTAAGCAGGAAATCTGTATTTACTGTCATCCGGTGTTTGAACGCTGGGTAAAACTAAAACAGCTCGGGTAGAACATTTTCCCAGATCTGTAACATCCAAAGACCTTTACTGAAGTTGCATGATATATTCATATATTCAGTGTTTATTGATCGAACAACTACCCTAAGGCTTACATTAATTAATATTGTGGATTCACCACTCTTTCTAATATTGTGGATTCACCACTCTTTCTATTCTTTTCAATACATTCAGGGGAAACAGTGGATTCTTCCTTTAACAGTCAAAAACCTAATAAGCATACTTATTGCTAATTATGTACATATCATACACATACATTTATCAATAAAGGGAGTGTGGGATATTCAAGTACGTTACCTGTCTGAGGCTGCGGTCTGAATTCTCGTTAGCTGGGCTGCCATCAGAGCCATTACTGCTGCCAGACTGCTCCTTCTCATTCAGGAGAGCTGTGGCATAAGCCAGTGTATCCTACACACACACACACACACAGTGACAGCCTACACAAGGTGGAAGGAAACACTAAGGGCAAGACATTGTATAAAGTAGAAATTTCATGCCTGTGCTGAGATGGTCCGCTGGAAAGTCTTAGCTGTGGATGTCTCGTTGGACACGTTGCTCTGAGGTGTCCAGTAATGCTCAGACATCTATGAAAGTGGGAGATAAATGCACTGTTGAATATCTTAAACTAAAAGTAAATAAAACACACGATGCATATGTATACCTGGACATAAAACAGGCTTGCTCAGTATCTTGCCTTTTTCTGTAGCCACTGCACTGCCCAGCTCCAGTGCCCGGACAGCTCCTTGAAGTAGTCTTTAGCAGGAGCACACCTGGCCAAAAACACAACCGACCATTTGGTTTTGTCTGACAGCATTCGCATTCACTAAACCCTACATATCCACTGCTGTTGTGCAAAAACACTTCCAGAGGAGCAAACACATTCTGCTGATAGATTACGAAGACTTTTCCGATATCAAAACAAAACAAAAAAAAAAAACAAACAGCTGAAACCTATCAGAGGAGAGCTATGAGAGAACATCTGCAGTACACTCACTTCTGAGCTAATGTGACGAGGAACTTGACACACTGGTAGCAGCGGCTGCTGTCCACGTTGTTGCTCTGATGCATCAAAGCTGGAAAGAGAGGAAGGGGGGGGGGGCAACTTAGTCACATGCCAATGTGTTGATTTTTCATGGTGGAGACAGGGCAGAATGATACCTACCCAGAAGCCCTTTCTCAGATTCGAATGCATATTTGAGTCTCTGGGACTGCAGAGGGTCCTCTACCATCTAAAGGTAAAAAAAGAAAAACACAATAAGGTGTGTGTGTAGAAACTTTCTAGAGCATTCTGGATCCTTTACGGTTAAGTCATATGTAATATTTTCCACTCTTTCAATACAGGCTTTTATCCAAAAACAAACAAACAAACAAAAACAACCCCACTACATTATTCAGACTAGCTCGTTAGGCCTGTCTGATTACGTGACTGCGTGTAAATAACATTTCTTGAGTCCGCTGCTCTACTTTACGCCACTCACCAGAATCTCCAGAAGCATTTGGAAGACGTTCTTGAGCTCATGAGGAGGAGCTGTCTCCAGCTGGTTCTACAAAGCACACAGACACAGATCATGTTAGCATTGTGTTCTATAGGAAAGGATAATTAATGAGACTTTTCTGATTGGGGATTAGTAGAGTCTAGGACTATGTGTACTGTTGCATTATTAAGGGGTGGAGATAGTTCTCTCTCTCTCTACATATATATATCTAGCTCTATCTCTCTCTCTCTCTCTATATATATAGATAGATATTATCTATCCATCTCCATCTATCTATCCATCCATATATATATATATATATATATATATATATACACACACACACACATACATCTATATATCTCTCTATATATATACACACACATCTCTCTCTCTCTATATATATATATACACACACATCTCTCTCTCTCTATATATATATACACACACACCTCTCTCTCTATATATATACACACATCTCTCTCTCTATATATATATACACACACCTCTCTCTCTCTCTCTCATATATATATATAAATAAAGGGTGTCCAATCTCCTCCGCAAAGTGTGGTGTGGGTGCAGATTTTCATTCCAATTAAGCAGGAGCCACACCAGATTCCACATGATTAAGGAGTTGATCTAGCCTTAGATTCAGGTGTCTTCTGATCGGATGGAATGAAAACCTGCACCCACACCAATCAGCTTTTCCGGATAAGACTGGATGCCCCTGGTGTATACAGTCCTGCACATCTTACCTTAAGCAGATGTAACACTCCCAGAGAGAAAGGCTCGTTACAAAAGCAGCAGTATGTCACCATCTCTATGAGGAAGGACAGTGGTCCAGACAGCTCACGCATGGCAAACATTACCTACAAAGCAAATAAAATCAAAATCTGCATTGCACATACGGTGTCTATGACAAACTAAAAGATGTCGGAGTATATGCGTGTGTGAGACCTCCATAAGGTAAGGCTGTCCCTCGGGTTTGAACAGCAGTGTGTTGACGTCTGGGTGCAGTGGCAGGAGTGAAGTTGAAGACAGTAGGCCAGAGGAGCTATGCTTGAACATTCCCGGAGCTATGCACACATGATAGAGACTCAGAGTCACAGCTCAAACTACACATTAATCAAAGCGTGGGAATGGATTCATTTTTGTCCATTTGATACAGCGTGTGTAGGTGTGTGCTTACTCTCTGTTCTCTGAGATGTGAGGTCTGTGTGTAGCACCACTAGGGCAAGTGTGCTATGCAAGTGTAGGAACTCTCGCGCCTGAGCTGAACTCCACCGGCGGTTCTAAAGTGAACAAAACGAGAAAAAACCTTCAAAAGCAGAACGTGTATCTTTCAAGCTGGGACGGGTTTTTATTATTTTTCCTGTTGAAATGAAACTTCAAACCTTGGGATCTTCAAATGTTGGGAGTTCAGACGGTAATTACCTGATTGTTCTGTCTATTAGGACCTAACAGGAAGATGAGCATCCTTCGATAAGCAGCGTGCTTTAACAGTAGTTGACAAGGTCCGAATCCCTGAGAGTACACACACACACACACACACACACACACACACACACACACACACACACATATATAAGGGCATGAGGTATTAAACAAATAAAGAGAAGGGAAAAAAAGTCACAACACAGCTAACTACAGTAAAACGGAAGCTACTGTATAGCTAACAGATTTGGAAGGCTCTTGCTTTCTTACCCTCTGGGCAAAGTTACTAAAGAGGCTGAAGTACTGTGAGCAGTTTTTGCAGTTCTCTGGTACGTCCTTGTCGAGCAAAGAGAGCAGCATGTCTAAAAGGCAGTCTAGCCCTGCATCCTGGAAATATAGAGCACTCTCTAGAGTCTTCTCAAGGACGGAGGCCACCACTACACGCACCTCCCTCACATTACACTCCAACAAGCAGTTCCTAGAGAGAGAGAGAAATAGATAAGGAGAGAGAGACAGAGTGAGAGAGAGAGAGAGTGAGAGGGGGGATAGGAGAATGAGACAGACAGAGAAGGAATGAGAGAGAGAAAGAGAAAGAAGGAGAGAAAGAGAGGAGAGAGAAGGAGAGAGAGAGAAGGAGAGAGAGAGAGAGGGGAGATGCAGGCCATCTTACGTGCACATTTTTCTCCATGAGCTCATATTCTGTATCCAAGGCGTACTTTCTATGTTCTCTTAGCTAATAAGGCTACAGAAAGCTGACACACACACACACTAGGGCTGTCATGTGAACCGATACTTTGGTACTAAGTCGGTACCAACATTGTAAAAACCTGACGGTACTTTTGTTTTTCCTGTTGGAAAAACCTGTTGGAACCGTTTCTAATCGAGGTACCGATGTTGCAATTCTTCCGGACCTAATGAAGGCAGCAAATACAAGCAAGTATTTTAGTCGGTCCACATGTGGTGAAGAAGAAGAATGCCTACAAGCACATGAAAAAAAACTACAGAAGATTAGCTTAGCTTAACAAGTTTAGCATTTGCCGGTGTGCAACCGATGCTATCGTTCATTTCAAACAAAGTGAGGAAACACCTGGAATTTGGTGAAGCACCTGAAAGATGGTCCTACATTGTGTCTGTTTGAGGCAGCTGGCATTGTAGCCGTGAAACCAGCTAACGTTATGCTCCATGTAATGTTTGCGATAGACAGTTATTTGTTAACAGCGCTAACACATTGCAATGTTAAAAACTAGCTCCTAATGGGCCACCATGCATCGCCATTCTGTCCGTATCCTGCCAGCTAAATGTAACCAATAATTATTCAAATGTTCATGCTTTTAATAAATCTTTCTGTCCTGCCACCAGATCAGCGAATTTATTCTAAGGCTTACTATTCAGAGTATAAGGTGTGTGTTTGTGTGTGCGCGCGTGTGTGTTTAGGTGGTCACCTTAGCACTTGTTTTTAGTCATTGTCAGACAGTGTTTGATAACTAAAATATCTCTCTCTCTTTTTGCCAGTATCAGCCAGAGGAGGATGTCCTCCAGGAGTTTTAAATTTTATTACATTTTATTTTTTTTAAAACACAACATAGTATCAACTTTGATATCAAGTATCATGTACTTTTGGTGGTATCGGTACCGACTAATAGATTTTTGGTATCGTGACATCTCTAATACACACACACACACAAACACACACAGGTGCAAGTGATTGATCCTTTTTATCATTTAACAGTTACACTGCTGTTTATCAGTATGTTTTCACTAGTAGCAGGTACAGAGGACAGTGGTGGTGTTTTTCCCCGCAGTAGTTAAAGTGTGTATATTACATATCATGGCTGCGTTCCTACTCACTTGATGATCTCCCGTCCCTCGGCGGCCACCAAATACTGCACCATCCACCGACATGCCTCACTGCTCTTGGACAGCAGCATCTCCACTGTAGCTATCCACTCCTCTGTATCAACCCTGGCGCGCACACACACACTTATTTAAACATAGTAATGTATTCTTGTAGCTGATGAAAACTTTATGGAAGCAGCAAGGGTACACCTATTTTTGCCTACAAGACCTCTATATGTTAAATGCCTGTTCGGTACATAGATAAATAAAGAGGACAGACAGAATCTGTTTATTGTCTTGCTGACCTAACCTGATGTTACACTGATGCTTTTGTTGATTATGTACTGAAAGAATTTCCTCCTGCATTCTCACTACACCAGGGAAAACACAAGGGCGTACGCTCTAGTGCACTACATTCACACAGAAATATCACTAAATGACGAGTCACTTGTAGCACAAACTTGGATTTAAACAAAATACCGAAAGCACTAAGATTCAACTTGTGCCGCTCTTGGCTTTCACCTAAATGTGTTGAATTACTCGTTGTGTCTCATGCTGAACAGGAGCTATGAGGGAATACGAGAGTCACACCATGCATCCACAAGCTTTAAGCTTGTTTTATAGACCTTTTGTGTCAGGCCAAAATAAAAATGTTGTAGTATTTTATAAATGAATTGATAAAGTGAGCTCCTGTACCGAAGCTTCTTCTTGGTGCGCAGGTAAGTGTGGAACAGGAACTGCACAGCCAACTGCAGGCTGTTCTTCGCCATGGCCTGATAGGATTGATGCTTCAGCTTTGTCTGCGTATATTAAGGGGAAACAAACAAACAAAAAAGCCAGTTACCTTCATTAAAAAAAAAAAAAAAAAAAAAAAACCCATAAAAAAAACAAAAATCTGTAAAACATTTAGGTATTTCTTCAGATGAGGGAAAAACCCCACATGTGGTGAAGTCTTACCGAGTTGACGGAGGCCAGTGACAGGGTGAAGTTAAAGTAATCGCTATTGTACACATCCCTGTTCTTCATGAACTTTAGGTTCTCATCCCTCACCATCTGCACAAACATCTGGGTGTTAAAACACATGATCTACCACAGGAGAGGACAAATCAGTACACCACCATAACACACAGACAAAGCACATTTTGTGTCAAGGCTATTTATTTATTTATTTTTATTTACAGTTGCCTGGCAAAACGAATATTTCATTTGGTATGTAAGCTGTGTTTCACTTCCAAATCCCTCAGTCTGCTGCACATTGGCTGAAGTGACATCCGGCTGATCCGTGAAACCGGGCTTTTCAGTAAACGTGTTCATTAGCGTGAGGGATGACAAATGATCTTTTTAGAAATCAGGAAAACAATGACTCAGTCAAGCTAATTATAGTGCACGGTCAGATAACTCGCCTACATGCAATCATCTCAGCGGTTAAATATCACTTACAGAAAACAAATTCATTAACCAGACTCAAATGTGTGTGTGTGTGTGTGTGTGTGTGTGTGTGTGTGTGTGTGTGTGTGTGTGTGATGTGAGAACAGAAAACCACAGCCAAAACATTAGCCAATGTCTTGGTAACCATATGTTGAGGGTGCAAAAAAAATATGTCCTGTATAATACAGTTCTCTCCAAAACTACAGCAAAGCCAGTTCATTTGTTTTTGTTTTTAGATATTTGGATTTGAAATCAAAAGATGTTATTTTCAGGTATTTACGTATATTTGAACATGTTGAACGACTTGGTGCATAATACGTTTCGTATCAGACCTCCCAATTTGTAGGCGAGCACATGACTGACAGGTGTTCCTAGTCACCCAGATGTGTTCTGTTAGATTGATTGTTTAAACAATAAATAGCTCTGAACATCTACTCTTTGTTGTAGCCTTCAGTTTCACCAGTGAAGACTGCATTTGTTGTTAAAAAGGATAAACCAACATGAAGATCAGAGAGATGCCTATGGGTGAAAAAAGCAAGTAATTTTGAAAGTGAGAAAAAAAGTGGAAAATCAATCAGAGGCATTGTACATACACGGGCATAACCATGACAACAATGTTTTTCTGAATGTCCTGAAAAAGAAAGAGACCGCTGATAAACTGAGCAACAGACAACGAATGGGCCGGCCAAGAAAAACGATGACAGCTGATGACAAATATTGTGAGAACTGTGAAGAAAACCCCCAAATCACCAACAACATTCACATGGCAGGAGTGAAGGTATCACAATCCAACGTTCAAAGAAGACTTTGAGAGCAGAAACATAGAGGCCATACCACAGGATAGAAACCACTCATCAGCAGTAAGAATCAGAAAACCAGATTGGAATTTGCAAAGAAATACAGTGGTACCCCTATATATGAGTTTTTTGAGATACGAGTGCGCCCAGCAGAAAGAATTCAGAAGTTTATAGGAACATTTTGTCTGCCGGTTTCCAGAGAAATGCATTCAAATGCATCGGGAGGAACTTCATCATGCAGCAAGACAGTGATCCAAAACACACTGCCAACAGTGGAAAGTTTTAGACTGGCCAAGTCCAGAACTTAACCCAGCTGAGCAGCATTTCACCCCCTGAAGAGGAGACACTCCCTGAAACAAACAAAAACTGAAAGAGGTTGCGATCAAAACCTGAAAAAGTATCATAAAAGAAGAAACCAACAATTAGGTGATGTTAATGAGTCACAGACTTGATGCAAGCAAGGGATATGCGACCAAATAAAAAGTGTTATTTACTACAAGACTGATCTGTTCCAATACTTTTGCTCAGCTAACAATTGGGTGGTCCAATACAAAAGGTTCCATGTTTTATGCTCTTTAACATATCTAGATGTAAATACCAGGAAATAAAAGCTGAAATCTCAAACTCTAATCTCATCGCCATCTTTTGATCTCAAACCCAAATGTCTGATGTACAGCACAAACAAATGAACTGGTCTTGCATTCTAATAGTTTCAGAGGGGACGGTCTATCCATTCATTCCCCTTAGATTGCATTAATGCGCTTAACTAATTAACTAGCTCATCGTATGTCATGAGCTTGTGTTAGCTACCAATTACAGCCTAGTCAAGTAGGCTCCTCCGTGATTACTATAGATGGGTGGAGCTGAGCTTTGATCTGCATTCTTCGGCTGAGACAAACAGTTTGAAGTGGGATATAAAACAACGGGACCTGGAAGATCCTGGCAGGCATCTTCTCCACAAAGAGGCCCTTTTTCTCTCCTTTCCTGACCAGCCGGGTGAGCAGAGTGAGTCGGTCATTATTGGCTCTGGAGGGTCGTGGGGACGACTGGGGGGAGATGTCAGGAGAGGACGGGGCAGACCTGAGAGAAAGACACAGACAGATATAGACAGCCCTATAGAAATCCATTCGCGTGATTCGTTACTCTAAAGCTACTTAACTCACAGAGACAGGTCCTCGGCTTCCTGTCTCATGACGCTGACGCGGCTCTTCTTGGGGAGCACAGGTGAGTTTTGCTCACTGATGCGCTGGTAGAACAGCATATAAGCGTTCCAGTAGCGTCGCCGCACATCTGGATATGGGTTAGCTACAGGAAAAGAGCATGATCTCTTCAACAAATGATTTACTAATGATACAGTTTACATTCACAAGCATTCAGTAAGGCGATTTCTTCTATTTAGGCTGTCTGGACAAACGGATCTGGAGAAAGGCTCACGTACACTGATCGTAGACTTTGGGTCTGTACTCTCCACCAAAACACTCGTACTCCAGGGTTTCATCGTTCATGTCAAACTCCTCAACAACGTTATCGTTAAACTTGTACCATCTGCTTCGTGAACCACCCCTAAACGAGGAGAAAATTGTAGCAAAAGTGGGGGAGAAAAAAAAAGTGTAGAACATTAACTTAGTGCCTAGCGTGTTCAGGTTATGCCTGCATTCCTATGTTCCCTGGGTGACTGTTCCAGTTTAAAAAAAAAAAAAAAAAGTCTCCCAGGCATCTGGACCTGTTTATGCTATTAGAGCATGCAAAACCACTTGTAAAAAAGCCCTTGATCTGTAACTAGCACACACACACACCAAAGGTGCAAAGGCAAAATTAATCACATCTTCAAATTTTATTTTTTAACACTACACATTCCTAAAACGAGTAGTGGCGATCACGCCGGATCTGTGCTTACCTGCGGTCTTTGATAAAGGAGTAGTAGTGTCCTGCGTGTGCCTGACCACTGTGCACCACCACTCCTACAAGTTCATAGTTCTCAGAAATGGTGACTTTCTTGCGTGGAGAGCCTCCAGGCCCAGCTTCTCCTCCTCCCCTGCTGTTCTCTCCATGATCTGAACTGGAGTCTTGTCGAGCCATGCCAGACACTGTGTACGGCTCCATGTTCAGCACCCACGGGAACTAATGAGACAAATCACTGCGGTCAGTGTTCTGACCACTTAAAAGAAATGTGAGGTGGTCTGGAAAAACCCTTGTCTGCCCGCCTGCAGAGATCACACTGGTTAAGGAGTATAGTTTACACAGTGTTAAGTAAAGACAGTCTGCCTGAACAGGTCTAAAACCGTGCTAGCTAGGTATGTGATTCCCTTACACATCGAATGTCATGTGAAACAGTGAAATGGACAAAAGCCTAATCCATTCCGTTTGTAATCACATACTGTCTGTCAAAATGTCCTCAACGCTCCTGAGCGTTTGACATCATCAAAACGAAGAAGAAAATAAAAAAAAATAAATAAAGTGTGACTTTTACCTCGGGTGATAACACAGAGACAGATGTGGAATAAATAAATGACCCGAAAGTACTCAATTTTTCACTGTAAACTACTATAAGCAGACAATGGCAGACATTGACCATGTGAAGGGTTTTCCCAGGCCACCTCACAAATGGAATCACTGTTGGATAAGATCTTTTACGAGTCAATAGCAATAAAAGTGTCTTACTCTTATCTGTTCGTCATATTTAATGGAGCGTCCACTCTCCCAGTCGAAGCCAAAGCGCATGAGATGGATAACCAGCACACTGGGCAGTGACTTAATACATGTGCGCTTCACTGTAGTCCTCTAAAAGACACATTATTAACATACACACAATTTTAATCTACACGTACGAGTATTATAAATGATTATTTATTATTATTTTTAACCCACATCAATACTTCATCCAGGTCTTTTTTTTTTTTTTTAACCTACTGTACATGTGTTGTTTAACTGTATGTTTCAGTGTTTGTCATTTCTGGTAGTATTATTATAGTATTAACTGGCAAAGGGACTACCAATGAAAATGAGCCTTCGGGTTAACTTGGGTACATTTACATTTATGAATGTTTATTAATGTACACTGTCCCCTTTTTAAATAAATAAATAAATAAATAAATACAAATAAATCCCCAGTTAGCACTGCAAGTAAAAGGCCACACAGGACTTCACCTTCTCTTTGCATTTCTCACAATAATATGCATTGCTGCCCTCCAGCACCTCTCCTCTGACAAACTGATCGAGAGAAATCTCCAGACTCTGACATGATGTCACCCCTAGGTTCAGTGCCATGAAGGTTTCCTCACGCTCATACCTGTATACCAGAGAGAGAGAGAGATCACCTATAAACATGCACCCAACTTTGTAGACCAGCGTCAGTACTAAATTTAAACTCAAGTAGACAAAATGTCAGAGCTACATTAATTTCACTAGCAGAGAAAATGTTTTTATTATTGTGCATCTCAATGACTAATATTTTTACTGCATCTGTAAGAAAGGCTGCCCTGACGGTATTACTGACCTGTGTGGACAGTCTTTGCATATTTTCTGGTCAGAGAAAATGCCCTGGAATGTATTTTTGAAGATCTGCTCTCTTCCGATTTTCTGAAGGAAAGAAAAACAAATGGTATTCGTCAATTATACAACAAATTACTACCGGTCCACTAACTCGACTGGGAAAGCAACGTTCCTAGTGCACTGACATTTAATATAATCAGCACTGGGACATTTCACCATTGGGATCACTCCGCTTGTCTGTGTTTGCTACATAAAATCCCAACTCCAGTAATAGTTTGTTTCCATTACTACAGGCTGTCAGTCAGAGTCTGTACATTACATGGCAACACGCATTGCTCCATCCCAGCTATGTCTTCTTCGGGAATGATTTTCATTCATTGAGCAAAAATAAACAAAAAAAATATTTGGGCATATTGTGTCTGATAAGTCAATTACTCGTTAATCATTTACGTGCTGTCGTACTGATTATCAGCATGATTCGGCTGTAGGCACGAGGCGAGCATGATATTCAGCATAGCAGCACTCTTGGTTGTGAGATATTGATTAAATGTGTATGGTTTAAGTGAAAAATCCTCACATGGAGTGTAATTCAATGAAATAAATAAATAAACATGAAAATGAATCATGTATAAATGAATCATATGTAAAATTACATAAATGAATCATATATAAATCTTGCTGGGGGGAGGGGGTGTTACTGGGGTGAAAAGTTTGATTTTGTATGGATTTATGAAAATGAATCATATGTAATTAAAATCACATGTACATGAATCATAAGTAAATTAATC
>JAFFST010044856.1:77134-89424 GCA_022414735.1 Noturus placidus | reverse complement strand
TTTTTTTTTTTTTGGGGGGGGGGGGGGGGGGGATTCCATTTGCATTCTTTTTAAAATAAACGAAAGTGTCAAATGATTGTAAATGAATATCTTTACTGTCGAGCTGCTGCATTTTCTGCCCGGTTGAGCGTGCGAGTTTTGGGTGATATGAGAAAGACACAGGAGCTGACCTTCCAGTGCTATCGAGAGGACAGAGTTCTCCACCAGCCAGTCCAGGAGACGGTCTGTGTCTATGGCGTTCTTCACGGTCTTCGACACCGTGCTCTCCTCGATCAGCTTGGTGACCTGGAACAGAACATGGCGGTCAGCGTGGCAGACCGTGTCGATTTCAAAACACTCTATTCTCAGAAATGTTCTGTTATTTTTTTTACGCTCAACTCAAAGTGAGCCAACTTACATACCATAATCAACTGCATAGGCTGACAAATCACTAACACGGACTCCGGGGACAAGCCCAAGCGGTCGGTTATTTATTCACAGTTGCCTGAGAGAATTAAGACAGCACCTAGCTGAAATGTTAACCGAAGATTGTACAGAAATGCGACGCTTCATTACCAGAGAGCTCATCAGGAGAGAATAAACATTCCAGCTGCAGAACGCTGCTTCCTCCCAGGGATTCAAGTACTTAAGCTGTATTAATGACCATAATTAGCTCATTATATATTTAAATTACATTCGCTGCTGTTTTTCAGCCTAGTTAATTCGAATTCCAGGCAAGAATGTTGTTGCTTTGGCCTGGCAGGTGGGGGCTAGTTCATTCAAATCATTTCAACTAATCCATGACATGAAGGTAAAGAGTTGACATAATTACCACACTTGTAAACTGTACCTAAAGCAGGGAGACATGCCGTTATTAGGCTGTTATGGGTATGACGGAGGGTTACCTCACTGTTGCCTACTTTCCAAAATACATTTCCATCTATTACCACTTACCTGTTCTTTTTCCGCCTAGCAGTTTCGGAACTTCATCATACATGACGGCTACCGAACCCGCAGAACAGCAGGACATTGCTGATCACAAATAAACCAAATAGCTGTCTATGGCTGCATCAGAAAACTTAGGCAGCCGACTTGTTACCTCGCTGTAAAGGCACCTCCGTAGACAGTTTCGGACAGGCTTCTGAGGCAGCACGACATAAATTATATTTGAAATATAAATGGAGAGCACCTTGGCGATAACCTAGCAAATATTTAGCGACAACGCTAATTTCCCGGTAGAAACGCAATCAAAAGTTGTCGGAAGTGAAAATAAAACTTACAGTTGTGTGGAAACATCCCTCACCACATGCTCCGATGCCATTTTACTTTTCTGAGCTCGACCACGGTCGACTAAAGCCACGCCCCTTCAGATAAACACGCACAGTATTGTAGGATATGAAGGGCAGCGAAGGATACATCTACGCTGCCTTCAAAAATCGATCAGATGAAGCTCTCTCATGAGACACGATGTGAAGCTAACGTTGGGTTCGGATGTGCCTCGGTGCCTTCCTACCTTGTAACGCGTCCCCTGAAGGCAACATGTTGCAGTTTTCGTTACAGCCTATGTATTTCTGGCAAAGCCGCACTGCACACGCCAAGCTACAGCATTTCTCTCAGCTGAAATACTGTACTATGATTTATCAATTTGTATAGCGCTTTTTACAATGGACATTGTCTCAAAGCAGCTTTACAGAAATATCATTATTTTTACATTTTTACATTTTCAAGCGACTTACTAATGAGAGCACATTCACACACCAATGGTAGCAGAGCTGCATGCAAGGTGCTAGCTTGCCATTGGGGGCAACTTAGGGTTCAGTGTCTTGCCCAAGGACACTTCGGCATGGGATCACCCGGGCCGGGATTCGAACCACCAACCCCACGATTAGTGGATTAGTGGACAACCCGCTCTACCGACTGAGCCACAGCCGCCCTATGACACATGGACACAGCCACCTATGACACATGGAAAAGTCGTTCTTACTCATTTCTTTCTAAGAAAAGTGAACAATTTGATCTTCGCACTTTCCTTTTGTATTTTTTGTTATATATTTAAAAGGATGTACAAAGAAACATTTGAACAAAGATATTGTGATCAATTTTTCCTTTAACCGGTCTGTTTTTAAAATGGTCCGTTAATACTGTGGATTTCTTTTACAAAATAATGATCGTTCGGTGCGCCTTCATTCGAGTGTTCAGAGGTGAGCACTACAGTGTTTATGAGATCTATACAGTAGCCATTAAGTTCCACATTAAATCCAGCCCGTCACTGCAGTGCCCTTGAGAAAGGTCCAAGCTTCATTTCATGTCAGGAATACGAGTCTATGGGAGGAAATTACTAAATAATAGTCTGATAGAAAAGCCAAAAGTGACCTCTTTGAGCGAGTTCATCTTGGCGCTGAAGTGAGGGGTCTTAAGCATCCGCAGAAGGATGTCCAACCTCAGGTCATCCACCACGTTCACCAGCTCCCGCTGGAACCTCATGCACAGCAGTTTAATGGCAGACAGAAGGTCTGGAATGCTCACCAACCTCTACATAAAGAACATCGAAATATTTTTACAAAGAGTGGAGAATAAAAAAAAAAAAGCCAAAAAAATAAATAAAGAAAATAAAAATGCAGTGCTGCATTCCTTGTACCTTGTCCTTTAGGTCTTTCTCTTCAAGATTCTGCACATAGGTGATCATCTTGTGGATGACCGGGTCCAGCATTGGCTGCAACATACAAAGACATTTCAGTGGCAGCTTAACCAGAGGGGCAAGAAGGGCAAAGCACCAGCATACCTCAGACTTTCAACACATGCTCATCTTCCTAAAGTGAAATTCTAATGACCTCTCTTGAATGACCATAAGAGATATAAACATACGTTGCTATTTGACAGATATAGAGCTGAGGTCATAAGTTTACATACACCTTGCAGAATCTGCAAAATGTTTTAATAATTTAATAAAAAAAAGAGGGATCATACAAACTGCATGTAGTTTTTTTATGTAGTTCTACCCTGAATAATCTACTTCACATAACAGATGTTTACATGTAGTCAACAAGACACAGTAATAACTGAATTTACACAAATGAACCAGTTCAAAAGTTTACACACGCTCGATTCTTAATACTGTGTGTCGTTACCTGGAGGATCAACATGATGTGTTTATGTGATAGATGTTCATGAGTCCCCTGTTTGTCCTGAGCAGTTAAACTGCCCACTGTTCTTCAGAAAAATCCGAAAAGCTCATGGACATCAATAATCCACTATTAACCCGATTAAGACAATACTCTGTTTAAGAAACTACCATGTAAACAGCAATTTTTAATTACCTTAATCAAATTAAGGTCATACTCGAATTAAGCTCTAATTGAATTAAGACATGTGGAGTACTCCTGTTTTAGTCGCATTATGGACGTGTATTACAGACATGTACACACCTTAATCACACTATTAACGATATGTGAGAGTTTTCACTACATTTTGCGACAGGACACGATCACACACGGCAGTGCTCATTTTACGGCAAACAAGAGAGTACGGCTGCGTCTCAAACCGCATACATGTCTACTATAGGCCTGTAGCAGGAGAAATACATGCATCTCAGCTACTATATAGATGGTGAGTACGCGGTTTGGGACGCAGCCCACGGCTTCAAGCAGTCGTCTATTTGCACGTACAGCACGACAAATAATTAACTGCACTTCAAGTGTTCGTAAAAAATTGAAATAAAAACACACCCAAAAATGTACACGGTCCCATAACGAAGACAAACTGCATGTTGATACGTGAAATTCTATCGGGACGTCGGACGGCGTGGCGACGTAATGACGTGTGCTGTTAATTGATCTATGTTCTATAACATGTAACACGGGAACATGAAAGGAATATTCTAAAAGCGACTCATGTAAACACTTTAATCAGAATATTGTCTTATTGAGAGACAGGTCAATAATTAGATTACTGCTGTCCGTGTAAACGTAGTCAGTATGATGTTCAGATCCATCTTTTCACACTGAGGGACTCGTACACAGCTATTACAAACAATACTGCAAGGCGTACATATGTAAACCATCTGAATCTTCTTCAGAAAAAATAAAAACTTCTCTGGGTTTTGATGCCAGAAAATCAACTTCATTACCAAAGCGACAGAGCAGAGACGTCTGCTGAGCATCTCACAGACTCAATCTCGATACGCTCGTAAATCTATTGTCAGCTGCAGCTAATAATCTCATCTTTATATTTTACTTTCACTACCAACATTAAATCTCGGATTCTTCTATAAAAATGTAGTAAATGCTAAAATCTCATGGTGCACACACCCACTCAAACTTTTGTTCAACCCTAGATGACTAAAAGCATGCGCAGATGATGCTCATGGTTCCTGTGGATACAGAAAAAAAAATCAGAGATGTACGCTACCGGTCAAAAGTTTAGATACACACTCATCAAAACTCTGGAGTAACACCAATGGAGCTATGGGAATTATTTTGTGATTAAAAACAAAATAATAATAAATCAAAATAATTTAGTATTTTTGCATCTTTAAAAGTAGACCCCCTTTTTGCCTAGAATTTCCAAAAATATATACTTGGCATTTTCTCATCTGATTTTTTGAGGAATTTCCCCGAGATGCTTTTTAAACAATATATTAAAGGAATTCCCACCTACGCTGGACTCTTATCGGCTGCTTTTCGGAATATTTTGCTCAGAGTTGTCAGCTTAAAAAAATATTTTTTTTTGTAAAATAAAATGTTCATTTTCTAATGAAAGAAATGAATATGTTGGCACGATTATATTTTTGTCTACAACACCGATTTCAAGCATTTCATCACACGCCTTCGAATCAAAAACCTTTTAAGATCATGAGTAATGTTTATGCGGGAAAACGGGCACGGAGACACCGACCTGGACCAGGCTGGAGTTCAGGTACTCTGCACACACGCCGAGCGGCTGCACCAGCGCAGACACACACTGAAAAGAGAAAAGAGAGAAAAACCATTACACAAACCCGAGAAACGTTCCCGAATGCCTCCAGACACGCTCAGAGTCGGGATGACCAGAAACGCACGTGTGATGCTGATGCTCACTGGCAGGAAGTCGATTCTTTTCCAATGACGGCAGGTACCAAAGTTCATTATTCCACTTACATGCTAAAACGTCTTGTTAAAGAATGACGGGGCATACATTTTATCCATGTCCAGTTACATTTAACATCGTAGAACATCTGAGAAACAAGTTAGTTCCTGTTAAACATTAGTTCCCTTACTGGCCTCCCTTACTGTTTTAGTTTTCTGTCTCTTGCAGATAATACAACAAAAACTACAGCATGTTTTCCTCCGACTGTTACACAGCGTTCACACTGGAGACTCCTTCCAAATTTTTAAAAAATCAACGTGTTTTAATCCGTTTATATAGAGCGTCTGCCATACAAACCTCCGTGTCGGCTGTTAATATACAGTATAAACGCTAACATTAGCACAAGTGCATGAATATAAACCTATGATCTGCGTCCTCAGGAAGACTCGCACCTTTACACACACACACACACACACACACACACCCACACACACACTCTTTCATACTGGGTGGCAGCGGCAGAGACGCAAAGCCTGGATGAATCGCTCCTCTGTTCTGGATTCAATGATTTCTCTTCCGTTTGCAGAGTGGGAATGAATTAAACCGGCACAGGGGAGGAGAGAAGAGGGAAGCTTCCTTCTCTTATTCTTCCCATCAGGCTCTCTTTCAGGACGGCGGCGTCTAGAGTGCTCGGCATGTCTGGCTTTACGCCGACGGAGTAGCAGCTACGGCAGGTCAGGTGTAGCAATGGAAGACATCCCCCCCCCCTCCCAAAAGCTGCCTACATCCTACATCCTGTGTCAGTGATTCACATGCAAATCCTCAAATCAAAGCATCTTTTTCCTGTCAGAGCGCGATCTCCCGACGCTGGAGTTCATGCTAATGCGCGCCTTCAAAAGACGAACTCGAAACAAGGCTGCTTTAGAGGCGAAGACAAGGGGGGGCATTTAAACCGATGCGCAGAGGCGGTGACTCTAGCCTCGACTCGTTAGTAGCGGGTTGTTCCTGTATACAGACAAACACACATACGCGCTCACACACCTGTCGTACTGCTGTAGGAACGGGGTCAAGTGAAACCTCTTCCACGAGGCCTGATGACGTGCTGATGGTTCACTCAGCGCCGTATAATATTTGACCGACACCTGTTTTCATCCCCCCACCACACACACACTTCCTATCGTTACACTTCTTCACACTGCAGCTACCCGGAGTTGAGTTTTAAGCTTAAGGTCGCTTTCACACGCATCAGTCCATTTGCCTTAGAGCAAAATGTATATTTTTGGTAAAATTGTTATTTGGTTTTTAAATTGTTATTTGGTTTAAAAAAAAAAAAAAAAAAACCCTCTGTTTGGCGGGCGTGTAGGGATGAAATGTATGCGTAAATGTATTTTCACTCATTGGGTAACGGAAAACAAAGCAACCTCGTGCCATGTGCGCACAGAAATCCTTGAACACGGCAATCACAAAGCCAGCACTCGGTAAATAATGAGATAATTATATTAATAACTACTTTCAATTATTTTGTGTATCGAATTCATTATTTGTTTTCTCTTTTCAGTCCCTCCACGAGTTTTAGATTCAGCAATCGCACAAATTAACGCAAAATCGAGCAACCGCTGCATTGTTCTGTGACGCTTACTCAATTACAGTCATGGGAAAAACAAAGTGCGCCCTCCTTCAATTC
Organism: Noturus placidus; assembly: GCA_022414735.1. NCBI lineage: Eukaryota > Metazoa > Chordata > Actinopteri > Siluriformes > Ictaluridae > Noturus > Noturus placidus. Next base: position 82,697 of record JAFFST010044856.1, on the reverse strand, counting down.
CATGTTTTTGTTTATCAGGACCTAAATAACAATCGTGTGTTGCTCCACAAAGTCTGTAAACAAAGAAATCATTTTTTTCTAAAAACACACACACACACACACACACACACACACACACAAACAGATTTCAATATCTTTCATTTCTTCCTCCCAGTATTCAGAAACTACAATATAAAAATTGTTATTTAGGTCCTGATAACTAAAACCAAAATGACTGAATGCAGCCGACTTACCCCAATCTCCATCTCCTCTTGATTCAGCTTGCTCTGAATAGCAGTGAAGCCCCCCATCTCTCCAAACTGCGACGGGGAAGAGAAAAAACAGCGGTATGATCAGATTACTTTTAGAAAGAAGTCGTTGTCACATTACAGTCTTTTTTTTGCGTGGTCCAGTTGGTTAGGAAGATAGGGTCAGAGTGCAGGAGCAATCATGATACGGCAGTCCTGGAGTGTAGAGGGTTAAGGGTCCAAATTGGCTGCTTTGTGGTGTGGAAGCTTGAACCTCCAGCCATCTGACCAGTAACCCAGAGCCTTAACCGCTAAGCCTTATATTGCTGTGCTACATTTCGCTCAGCTGCACTACTGTACGCTACAGGGCTAAAACTGCACATGAGGCATGTTCCTCTATTCCAATGTTCATGTTCTTGATGTAGTGGCATCATTCATTTTTAACTGCTTGTTCAACCGAAAACCTGCAGGTGGCAAAAGACAGCAAACTGCTATTTCACTGCTATTGCTATTTAATTGCATGATGAATGAAAATATTCAAGAGATGAGCTGTTTACCCGATTCACAAGGTCCACTAGCCATCCGTGAGGCTCCTGTATTGACACACAAAGAACAACGACTTCTAGCTACATATAGCTCAATTCATTGCTTCAGGCCATGTACATGGTGTTAACTGTAATAAAATGCATAGGACATTAGAAACTAATCCAACCTTTGTGTAAGATTAGGCAGAAATATAACCAACAAATATAAACAGACAACTAAATACCAAACTAAAAACCGTCAAACTGCTGTAATACACAACTCACACGCACACAATTCACTCTTCCTTTACCGGGACAGATTAATCACCTAAGCAACAAACAAAAGCAAACACTTTCTGTAAGATCAAGATCACCTTCTGGTAACTGGAACTGGGAGAGACGGCAAACATGCTGTCTTCCCCAAACACCTCGGCCCAGTTCCTCTGACTCGCCTTCATACGGTTCTTAAAGTGATACTCGTTATCGGGGTTAAAGGCCTGCGGAATGAAAACAGACACCGAAGAGACATGTGTTTAGTAAGTGCACTACGGTGAGACCCTGTAACATTAGAAGATGACAAGTCACTGAACTTATATTATAATATGATTGTCATGGTGTACTCGGGTGCTTTTTACGCTTTTGATAAGAAACTGTAGAATCCAATATGGATGTTTAAGCTTCCGTACAACTGATAAATACCACTGGGTATTAAATGGATTCATTTAACATGAGTTAATTATGAATATAGTCACATACCAATCATTTAAAGTGCATTCCCGCTTTAAAAATGAGATTTCTGTACACTCCAAGAAAAATAATAAAAAACTTCCTTATGAACCCTTATAAAACCTTTCATAAATGATGTCCCAATTAAACGTTTCTCACACTTAGCGGGAATAATTCCAAAACCTGGATGCATCGGATTCCATGTTAGACTTTCTGAAGGCCTTAGAGAACTCTTTGGATCTTGGCACGATGACGCCACACACCCCGATAACAAAGGGAAAACTAGACACTAGATACGAGAGTGGTATAAATACCCCTGCACTCTCTAAGCAGGTTCTAATTGCTGGCACCCGCTCTTCAACACCAGATTCTAATCTTATGGATTTGAAGGTGAGAGAAATGTAGGAGTGTACTTACTTTTTCCATGTGACTAACCTGCTTTGTCTTCATTTAAATTGTGAAAATGACTACACAATGTCGATCATTTGAAAGAGTGCATCGCCTTTATTAATATGCACTGCTTCGAACAAGATCAAATGTTTGCTTGTCCAAATATATATATATTAAATCAATTTCCACGGGGTGTACTTAATTCTTCACATGACTGTATGGGTGTGACCAGATGTATTTATCAGAAAGTAATCTGCGTTTCAAGCAGGTAATGGATGTCAGAAATGCTGTTAAGTGAGATTTGCATGATGAATAAAATGCCATGACAGCACTTCTCTATGTGAGGCCATGATGTGGACATGCTAACAGACACACAACAAAGATCTTTCATGCCTGGGTCAATATGTGAGTGTGAGTGTGAGTGAGTGTGAGTGTGTGTGTGTGTGTATGCTCACCATAGTGAGTACTCCCATAAGGCCAGTAGGGATGGGGTCCTGTTTGACCCTCTCTGCCACTAGATCAACTAGCAGCATCAGCATGTTGTAGATCCCCTCATGGATCTCTGTGCCCCACTTATGCACTGCACTAGACATCAACAACTGGAGAGGAACCGAGAGCAAATGTGAGCGAGAAGGGGAAAGACAGGTAGAGCAAAATGAAACCTAAAGGCTGTTTCGCATGATGTTAAGCGTCATCTTTTCCTGATCTATCGACCACACCTTTTTGAAGGCCTCGGGCATGCATCTGTCCATGAATCTCTTACAGTTCTCATCTGCATCAGCCAGGCCTGCCGACACAAAAAGAAGGAGATTACGATCAGACGGTGCTTCCTCTGATACACACCCTTACACACACTGCTGTCATACCCATTCTGGCGAGGCTGGTGGAAGCGATGAGACACTTCCCGAGCGACTCCTCTCTCTTGTATGGGATTGACCAGTGGTCTGTGAACACCCTGCTCTCCAGCTCGTACAGGTTGGTGGTGGGAAACTCCATATTGCCCCCTGAACAGTTCCCATTCTCATCATTAGCCCTCTGAGACACACACACACACGCGCACACGCACACACGCACACGCGCACGCACGCACACACGCACACGCGCACACACGCGCACGCACACGCGCACACACACGCACACACACACGCACACACGCGCACACACACGCACACACACGCACGCACACACGCACGCGCACGCACACACGCACGCACACACGCACACACACAGAGCAAGGGAGAAAGAGAGAGATTACATTGAAGTCATATAGGCTCAAACGATCATTTATGGGAAATTTATAAATAAGGAATTTCATCAGTTATGAATCTTTTATAATGCATCGTGTCTGTACACTTCAGTCACATATTTCTGGGGTATATATTTTTTTGCTATAGTTAGTAGGTAGCGGTGGTAAAATCTACAAAATGAACAACAGTTATGTATAATAAAGAGTAGGTCAAAATAAATAAATAAATAAATAAATAAATAAATAACAGACTCCTATAAGTTCAGAAATTGGTAGAAATGCAAAGGCAGACTGGAGAGAACATTCAGCTCTGATGTCAATCAGCAAACTGCCTAATAGTGAATGTTACCAAACCATAAAACAGGGACACATCATTCTCTAGATAGTAAACATACCCGTAAACGTGTGTGTGTGTGTGTGTGTGTGTGTGTGAGAGAGAGTGTAAGTGACATGGCTGTACTCGTGTTGTGCTCTGTGCAGGAACATGGCTTGCGTGCACACAGCTGTTGCTCCACATCAGAACTTGACTCCACAGCATTGCTCCTGATGAAAAACACGACACTGTCCGAGTTTCCTACGCCTCCAGAGCGCTAAAATGGCACCGAGGGCGCTTTCACATAGGCAGCGTTTAATCCGTGGTGGGTTTTTCTGTCCAAGAGCATCTCAGTGACATGGAAACCCGACCGCAGAGAGAACGTGATTTAGTCCAACTGCAACACGTCAACATATCATGCTGTATAATATGGGCTGCAGGCAACTTTTTATTATTATATCTTTTTTTTGTAGATGCGAGCTGTTAATCTGAGCCATGAGGCACAAACTGAGCCGAATGCTGTCCACAGAAATGCCATGTGTTTTGGATAATTGGAAGAAAAAGAGAAAATAAACACTGAACCCAAACACAAAATGTATCAGTCATTGATGTCATTATTTAGTCATGTATCTAGTGCAGACTCTGTTCTTCATGCTCAGGGGAATGTTTGTTGTTATTTTTTATGCGTGCGTCTCAAAAGTCTTATTCACCATTTTTCTGACCAGTGATTAAAAGCTCAACCGTCGTTCGTTTCGAAGGTTTTTGTTTTTACTGTTAAATTATGAGCAGTGTGAAACCAAACAAACCAAATCTGAGACTTTTGCTTGAATTTGGCAAATGAACTAAAGGCTCAGTCTGTACAGGGTTTCAGGGAGTTTTCCACCCAAAATGTGTGATGCAATGAGGCGTTTTTGTGCTGGTTTTTTTTTGAGGAAAACTACTCGAATTGGCAAAATCACAAATCGCACGGAATTGTTTTGCACGGTCTTTCACGGTGATGTTTGTGGTAAATGAGATCTTTAAGCTGTACTCATGTTCGATACGCGTGAAACAAAGAGGGCTTCGGCTGAATGTGTGTTGTGATAATCACATGACGCGTCTTCGCCCAAATCTGCGGTTATTTTGAAAAAAAATAAAAAAAAAAAAAAAAAGCTTTAAATCACAAGTTCCTCGGAATTTTGCGGAATTTGCTTGATTTTGTGTTCATTTCTGCGATGGCAAAAATCCCAAAATCCTAGAGGGAGTAATAAATACTTAGCAACTCTGGTGATCATTTGTTGGGTGATACTGCATTGGTGTTATTCCTGTGAGAAGTTAGTGAGTGTGTGCTACAGGGGAGCCATCTGATCTTTAACAAAGGAGAAAAATATCCAACAATCTCAAACATTAAAAGAAGACACCACCCCCCCCAAGTGATTTCAGGGTCACGTTAATGAGAAATCCGGTGCAGAATTATTGGATATAACAAAAGAGTTGTAAGCCGTAACAAGAACATCCGATGACTCCATTAACTGATGTCATGCCAGTATACATCAAGCAGTTTCCCAAAATCCAGCAACACTGGATAGGAAACCTGAAATAATATTCTTTTATCCCCTCCTTAAATTAGATTACTGTAACATTATTATTGAACATGTCTTCAGACACATGCAGCTCCTGACATAACTTAAGGGAAATAACATCCGTTTATCATCTAATAATTACGTTTCTCAGACATCGCTAAAATGAAACCATGGAAGAAGTGAAAGGAAACCAAAACCCTAACTTGTCAAACAAGTCTGACAAACAACATCTATAGAACAGCACCGAGACCAGCAAAATGCAAACAGGCTACTACACCAATTCAGTAGCCAACTGCACATGGTTAGATGGTTAGTAGTGATTTTGATCCCAGCACGGCGAGGACAGGCATTTTAAGATTTTAAGATCTAATAAATAGATCTTTTAAGATTTATTAGTTGGAACATCAGAGGTATGGGTAATCCTGTTAAGAGATCTAAGGTTTTTATATATTTTATATATTCGACACTTTTAAAAACGCTGATATAGTATTTTTACAGGAGACTATTAAAGATAAAGATCATAGGTTATATTGCCCTTGTGTCTTATGCCTGTTGTTGGGTTTTATAATAATTAT
>JAFFST010044856.1:62607-77114 GCA_022414735.1 Noturus placidus | reverse complement strand
GTTGATTCTATGTTGATTCTGTATTGATATATCTTGTTGTACTCTGAAAAGTGTATGAGAATCAATAAAAATTATCATCAATGGGAAAAAAAAAAAAAGATAAACTGTAAAGCAATTTTAATAAAAAAACAATTATCAGGAAATGCCTGTTTTACATGGACAACGGAAATCCGATATTAACCAGATTCAGACGATACTCTGATTAAGAAACTAGCATGTAAACACTGATTATTGATGACCTTAATCTGTCATGCTCAACGTAAACACAAATCGAGTTAAGGCATGTGGAGTATTCCTGTTTTAGTCGCATTATCACAGCGCATTACAGACAGACATGTACACACCTTAAATCACACTTAACGTTGTGTGAGCGTTTCCAATGCAGTTTGCAACAGGACACGTACACACACGGCGTTGCTCAACCATTTGACGGCAAACAAGAGAGCACAGCTGCATCCCAAACCATGTACTTAGCCATTATATAATAATAGGAGTAATACATGCATTTCAGCTACTATATAGTAGGCAAGTACGCGGATTCGGACGCAGCCCATAGCTTCAAGCAGTCGTCTGTTTGCACGTATAGCACGACAAATAAATAGCCGCACTTGAAGCTTTCGTAAAAATTTAAAATTAAACACCCAAAACTGTATACGGTTCCATAACGAAGACGGACTGTATGTCGATACGTGAAATTCTGGAAGGGACATCAGACGGCGTGGCGTGGGGACGTAATGACGTGTGCTGTTAATCGCTCCATGTTCTATAACACGTAAAACAGGAACATGAAAGGAGTATTTTAAAAGTGACTCATGTAAACACCTTAATCACAATATTGTCTTATTCAGAATAAGGTCAATAATTAGATTACTGCTGTCCATGTAAATGTAGTCAAGAGTTTTTAACCCCTGTGATCACTAGCAAGCAAGGAAGGATCTGTGGTTACCTCTGACTATGGAAAAAAAGGGAAGAGAAAAGAAACAAATGCTGTTTCAACATAGATATCCAGGTGTCAAGCTTTACTGTGTCTAAACAAACCTACAACACGCCCACAAAATAGAAACTAGGTGCAGCATCAATGACCTTCATCTTCACCTCACCTGGTTACGTGGCTGCTTTAATGAAAGACAAATAGAGCTTGAAGCTAATGGCACTGACACGAACATCTCCGCCACCAACTAATCTTGTCCTTCTGGTTATTAACTTGTACGCGTCACATATCTTGAACATATACTTCACACAGGAAGAAAGTTATTAAGGAAAAGGATCTTTCAAACATTTGACCTTGACCCTGTTTGGAGCAATACATTGGAGCAATTCCTAAATATAATCAGTTCCTCTGCTGGTTACGTTGACTATGTTTACATGGACAGCAGTAGTCCAATTATTGACCTTAATCTAGGTAAGACAACGTGATTAACGTGTTTATATGTTTTAGAACATAATTAGATTAACGGCACACATCATTACGTCACCGCGCCACGCCGTCAGACGTCCCTCCAGAATTTCATGTATTAATATTCAGTTCGTCTTCATTATACAGTTTTGGGAGTTTTTATCAAAATTTTTAAGAATGCTTGAAGTGCAGTTAATTATTTGTCATGCTGTACGTGCAAATAGACCACTGCTTGAAGCCATGGGCTGCGTCCCAAACCGCATACTTATGGTCTATATACTAGCTGAGATACATGCATTTATGTATGCGGTTTGGGACGCAGCCGTGCTCTCGTTTTCCGTAAAACGGTTGAGCACTGCCGTGTGTGATCGTGTCCTGTGGCAAAATGCGGTGAAAACTCACACGACATTAATACTGTGATTAAGGTGTGTACATGTCTGTAATACATGTCGATAATGCGACTAAAACAGGAGTACTCCACATGTATAATTCGATTTGTGTTTACTTCAAGTATGACCTTAATCAGATTAAGGTAATCCAAAATAGTAGTTTCTTAATCACAGTATTGTCTTAATCGGGTTAATAGTGGATTATTGTGGTCCATGTAAATGATAATTCCATATAAATCCTTCTTGAAATATCCTAAAACATAATGTCTTCAACACCTACTGTGGTCATGGAGACATAAGTGTCTATAGGCCTAGATGATGTTTAAAAACATACAATAGCATGATATAGAGACCCCGCCGAAACTATTGGAACGGCAAAGCCAATACATTTGTTTGTGCTGTACACCAAAGACATTTGGGTTTGAGACCAAAAGATGGAGATAAGATGAGAGCTTAGGATTTCAGCTTTTATTCCCTATTATTTATATGTAGATGTGTTAAACGATATAGAACACAGCACACTTTGTATCCGAGCAAAAATACTGTAACATCTGGCTGACAGTTGTTTCTTGTTACCGAGTGTATCCTGTTAGACTGATTGTTTAAACAATAAACAGCCCTAAAGGCTGCATTTGTTGTTAAAAAAAGATAAGCCAACATGAAGATCAGAGAGCTTTCTGAGAGAAAAGCAAGCCATTAAGAAGCTGAGAAAATATGGGAAAACCATCAGGGGCATTGCACAAACACTGGGCATAGCCAATACAATAACTTGGAATGTCCTGAAAAAGAAAGAAACCACTGGTGTACTGAGCAACAGACACTGAATGTCAAACATTGTGAGAGCTGTGAAAAAAACCCTAAAAACAAAACAATAGTCAGTGACATCACCAACAACGTTCACAAGTCAGGGTCCAGGGTCCCGGTTTGATCCTGATCTCAGGTTACTCTGTGTAGAGCTTTGCATGATCTCTCAGTGACCTTATGGAGTTAAATGGTAAATGGCGCACTTATATAGCACTTTTATCCAAAGCGCTTTACACGGTGTCTCATTCACCCATTCACACACCCCAATGGTAGCAAAGCTGCCATGCAAGGTGCTAGCTTGCCATCTGGCAACTTAGGGTTCAGGGTCTTGCCCAAGGACACTTCAGCATGTGGCGTCATCCGGGCCGGGATTCGAACCACCAACCCTACGATTAGTGGACAACCAGCTCTACCGACTGAGCCACAGCCGCCTAGAGTTCCTCCCGGTTCTCTGGTTTCCTCCAGCCTCCAGTAAGTGGACTGGCTACTCTAGATTGCTCCTAGGCCTGAATGAGTGTGTACATTCTGCCCTGGATGCATCCAGGATGTATTTCCACCTCACACCCGGTGTTCGTGGTATAGGCTTCGGAAGAACCGTGATTCTGACCAAGATAAAGCAGTTACTGAAGGTGACTGAATGAACGCGCACTAGATATTGACATGTTGGTCATAAACACAGTGACAACAGTGTATGTCACATCCTTTTTTTTTTTACATTTATTTACTGAAATCCCACTAATTCCATAGCCCAAAATACTCTTCTACAGAGACGGCCATTTAAATTCCAGCTCTGCGGGATTAAGAAGCAGAAATTTACACGCTTGAGTCCTTAAAATGATAATGACTTATGCTCTACATTTGTCCCTTGTTAATTATGCATTGACTCAACACTGTGGGATGGCAGCATGTCAGCCTCCATCAATGCTTTCTCAACTTGTCTCACTCGGGAGATCAAACTGTGAGCTGCTGAAGTTTGATAAACGATAACATTCAGCTCTTGGGTCCGTCCTGTCACAAATGCAGTATAAGGACAGCATAAACACATACCTAGCTGTTGAGACAGGTCCAGCATTCTAAAATGGTGGTCTATAATCACTTACCTCTACACTCACAGACTTAATATTCTAGTTTCCAGTTTATTGTTCATACAATTAAACATTGCAAGGGGTCTGCAATACGACAAATATTACATCACAGTACACATTTGTAGGACACATGATCACAACATACAACTTAACTAGCAAACTGCTGGCAAAAAGGAAGTGCTGCATTAAAGAGGTGCATTAGGTAAGATTTATGGAGGGGAAAAAGGTCTTGAACAGTGAAAGAGTTTGGAGTTGAACAAGATTTGAATTATTATTACTTCCAGCTTTATTATAAATTATTATTACTTGAAAATAAAAATAAAACGTGAAAATAAACAGGCTTGAGCACTAAAGAAAGCTTTTAGATAAAGTTGCAAAACCCATAAACCTGCTTCCAGCAGCTTAAAAATGGCTTAGTCAGTTTCTGGGATGAGCGGATATCTGAATTCTGCAACCTTATATTGTTGACATTCTGCAGAACAAACACCAGTTAACTGATACTGCCTTGGACCTGGCATGCGCCTGAGAGGTCTGAAAACTCCTGCGTTTGCTGCTAGGAAGCTCACACACTCACACACACACACACGGTTCTCAGCATGCTGCACCACACAAAGCACTGCATGAGCATTCACCCCTCTTTAACTTTCCACATGTTGGAACGTTACAACCTGGAACCGAAAACCTCTGAATCGGGATTATATCTCATGTCGCTTTATGAGATATAATCCCAGTTCAGACCATTTCAGTTCCAGGCTGTAACATTACAACATGTGGGAAAGATCAAGAGGGGTGAATACTTATGCAAGGCACAGCTCATGGTTCAGCTCCTGACCTCTATGGGCTGATTACAGAATACTCTTAACTTCCGCGGTACGAAAACAAGCGTTACGCTAACAAGCGTTACGCCACAAATGTTGTTTCATGAGCTGGAACTAATGAATAGCTTCCAGAAACATGGAGTGGCAAAAGCGTTCTCTTCCTGGAGCCCCTTCAAGTCAACCTGTCGTATAATTGTGCAACTGTGTGTGTGTGTGTGTGTGTGTGTAACAAAAGGTATGGCATAATGGAAATATATTTGTGCTAGTACTCCTTTTTGGCATGCTATAGTGGTTGTGTTACTGGTTTTAGCAAACCATTAAGTCATTTTGAAGATCTGCAAGGAAAAAGACACTAAATTATTCAATTGTACTTATTATGGTTTGGAACCGTGGCTAATTTTGTTTTAAATGTCTCATACAATAGATTTTCACACATACAAGGTAAAAAAAAAAATTTTAAAAAACTATATTGCTCATAATTTAAACTGCAGCATTACATCCCCCCCCCCCAGTATCACAAACGACTCGTTAAATGAGCTCTAAAGGATTCTCTAAACTCCTCCTTTCAGACACCATACTCTGCTCTGATTGGTCAAATGTCTGTTGTGATTCGTCAGTATGTTGTGATTGGTCTACTGCTGTCAGCGTGTTTAAAAAAGGAAACACCCACTACCATCAGGAGCTTCAGCTCTGTCTGTGTGCGAGCAGCCAATGAAGACCAGAGGCGGGGCGGTCATAATAGGGGAGGCTACATCACTCATCATAGTTAGCTGGCTAGACTGTTGCAAACAAAAGATGAACACGGACGGACGGACGCGACCGGGGAACCCGGAGGTTTTTTCAGTACATAGCTCTAATGCACTAAGGTAGAAAATGATGTCATCCTCACTTCCAAGTGGGAAGTTTGAAGAAATGGCGAGTGGTACTCTGCAGATTGTTCCGTCTGTTCTAAACTGTGTATTAGTAGATATGATGCTGAACTAGGGTACGAGAGAAAGCAGGCCCATGTAATCTAAAGCTGGCATCAAAACACTGATTTACGCAAGATACTCTATTATTATTATTATTATTATTATTTTCGCTTTAAGATACTCTACTTGACTGAGTTTTGAATTGATGTTATCTCATCATCTGGCTTCGTGTAGTCCGATTCACACTGGGTGCTTCTCGGAAGGGTTTTGCGACGCGTGTAAGACAGGAGTTACAATCCACACCGGCTGTGTTAGACAGATGTTTTTTTTACTCCCGTACATAACAAGCATAAACATGACAAAAATCCACTCAAATCACATTCCACTCACTTCAGGCACAATACATACACCTCTACACATCCCCCACCCACACCCCCCTTCCAGTACTCAGAACAGCCCAATACAGAATACTAGCGAGGACCTGCCTACATCAATCGGCTGCTGGGCGGCTGTGGCTCAGTCGGTAGAGCGGGTTGTCCACTAATCGTAGGGTTGGTGGTTCGAATCCCGGCCCGGGTGATCCCATGCCGAAGTGTCCTTGGGCAAGACACTGAACCCTAAATTGCCCCCGATGGCAAGCTAGCACCTTGCATGGAAGCTCTGCTACCATTGGTGTGTGAGTGTGCACTTGTAAGTCGCTTTGGATAAAAGCGTCTGCTAAAAGAATAAATGTAAATGTAAATCACTGACTATACAGTTCATATTAAACGTCACACTATGATGAAGTTAAAGGATAACCTAGTTGAAAATAAATAAATAAATAACCCTTTCAGGCCAAATGGGATGTACAGTTGCCTCTAGCACAGCCTTTAAAGCCTTATAGCCTTTACTAACTTCGAACAAAATCGACAAAATATCTGCTGGCGTGAAAAAACACCCTGACGACCAGAGCCCAGAGGCGTTTCGAGGTACGCACGCATTGAGTTTAAGGGAAGCCACAGCGCTGCACATTGCAGACTGCAGACTATGTTTAGATGGTGGTTGTGGTTCCGTGACACCTGTGACACTTCTGAAACTGATTGAGAGGAGCAAAATAAGAAAATATGCGTGTGTGTGTGCGTACTAAGGATGAACCACACAGCAGGATGTTTTTGAAATTTTCTGAGCTCTACACAGATGTCACGGTGTCTACATGATGTTTTGAAATTAGAATTTAAATACAATAATAATAATAATAATAATAATACAATGTGACCTTTTATGATATCAGTCCGAGCAGGATTCAGAAGAGGTTTTTTGGGATCGTTGCTTCCAAAAACGCTTGATTTTGCTTGGACTTTTTACAAAAATTTGCCATGCAACTTGGTTTTTGGTGCTTTTTTTTGTGGAAAACTACTTGAATTGGTGAAGTTACAACTGCACGAAATTGTTATGAGCGGTCTTTTGCATGTGAATCAAAGCGGGCTTTAGCTGAATGCGTGTTGTGATAATGTCACATGCGGTGTCTTGGCCCAAATCTGCAGAACGTCTGTGGTACTTTTGAGACTTTTGGCTCCTTTAAATATTGAGTTTGTGTTTAGGTAAATGGTTAAATGGCACATTTATATAGCGCTTTTATCCAAAGTGCTTTACACTGTGTCTCATTCACCCATTCACACACACACACACACACACCAATGGTAACAGCTGCCATGCAAGGCGCTAACTTGCCATCGGGAGCAACTTGGGGTTCAGTGTCTCGCCCAAGGACACTTCAGCATGTGGAGTCATGTGGGTCGGGAATCGAACCGCCAACCCGCTCTACCACCTGAGCCACAGCCGCCCCAGGGACTGTCTGCAAGGGAGTGTTATTTGGGCACTTGATCATTAGCAGATCACATGATCATAATTGTGTGTAGGCTGTAGCTCTGCTAGGAACTCAATAACCTGCCTAAAAGCCCCTCAAATATGTTGCCATTTTAAACACTTAAATCTTGGCCAGTTCTTTCCCACCAATCAGCTCTCCCAATCATCATGACAGGGTGAAGCTCATCACACGCTTCCTCCATGTCACATGAAGCCAACTGGCTGCATCTTTTTGAACTGCTGCGTCACAGGGATGCGTAACCCCATCTGAGGAAAGCGCTATCCGCCAATATTAGTGACAAGGCAGTGTTTGGCTGTTGGAGGATGCGCATGTCAGGACACTACAAATGTAACGTGTCCCACCACACCTCTGTACGTGGTCTGAGTAAGCAGGTCACTGAGCCTGTTTCTATAGACACAACGTACTCAGCAAATAAATGATACGAGTGATCTTTGCTCAGGTGCTGGATTATTTGACTTGGTTTTATGCTGAGACATCTATATTGTGTCTCACTACGATATGTGTATTTGTGCAGTGTGTACAAGAACATCGAAATCTCAGTCTGTTGCTGTTTACCAGAGCGTGGCCTGGGGAATAGTATTGCTCCCTGCACTATTTATAGGCCCGAGACATGAGACCTGTGACACCCGACACAAACAAATGCAGCTTCGCAAAACACGCAAGCAAACAGTCGAAGCTAAATTAAAACACCAAATAAACAAATACTCTGAAAATCCCTACAGCTGAATTTCTAACACTTTGTCCAGCTCTTGTCTGATTTACACCGTGAGGCGGAGGGATTTTTTTGTGTCGTTCTGTACACACTGTTCCAGCATGGACACTTTTGGGACAGTCTGTACAGAACGACCACCGCCTCACGGTGTACATCAGACAGCAGCAGGACAATTAGCAAAATGGCCTCCAAAATGTTTCATACTTGCCTGTATATATTTCCAGACAGCCGTTAAGAATGTCTATGACAAAAGAAAAACCTACTGAAATCAATCTTAGCTGTCGTAAGGTTGCAGTGGACTTTAACAGGAAACATAGCAAGCACATCACACACACACACACACACACACACACACACACACACACACGACACTGTTACCAAACTGGGAGCCAAAGTTGGGAGAGGCGACCGGGTGTGTTTGCACAGAATTGGCTGGATCATGTAGAGGATGTTTCGTAAATAAAGTTCACTTTAAAAATGTTCATTTCCCCCCCCATGTGTGGAGATTTCCAGGACACTCTGTATGCCACAGCTTGCGAGTCTCAGGACTAAAAAATCCAGCAAGGAAAATAAGCGATTCAATTTGTGCCAAAAGTATTGAGCGTAAATTTTCAAGAAACAAACTGTAATACATGACGAGAAAGAAGAAAAACAAACGCTCTGAAACTGAAAACAGTAGACTCGGTGGAAAAAAGGTAACCTGATCTTCAAATAAACAGTGTTCTATTAAAACAATTGTCCAAGCTTCCTTTTCACTAATCACGGTTTATGAACGAGGCTTACGACTGCCATTCTGACGCAAATCTCTCCGGCGTTTAGCGGGACTTAACATCGATTTCCGCTAATTGCTGAGTGAGTTTGAGAGAAAGGTTACGTTCACACATGCAGAGGCTTACGGTGACAAAGTGACCGGAGATCGTTCGCTTTCAATGAGATCTGGCGACATGACCGATTCGACGTGGGCGTGTCCGGCAACACCACATAGTTGAACTCCATGCAAATGTGGAGCGACTTGGTGCAGCAACGACCAATGGGAGTGAAACAGTGATCCGTAGCCGCCCACTGGCGCTTGTGCTTTCGCCACAGAAAGAGCACGCGCTGCTTCTCCTTCATCTCGCAGGACATGTACATATACACCGGTGAACTTTATACACAAACGCCAGTCTGTTGCATTTTAGCTGCAAGAAAACTGATTTGCTGTCAAAAGTAGAATGCTAGTTGCGCCACCCACTGATCAGTGTCACTATGGTAACCAGTAACAGGAACGCCTACTGGCGAGATCGTAGTACAGCGACTTGCAGTAGAGGGGAGCGACTTGCAGCGATGAAATCACTGTATGTGAGAGTGCAGCTTAAGAGTGGGTTTAAATGTTTCACCTAGTATAAAAATACCGTGTTCTCACAGAATTAATGAAGAACACACATATTTCTAAATGGATAGATTTGAAGAGTGACATGGGCCTCCACCCTCCACTTAGAAAGCGACTGCGTGGGCACGTTGTAAATTTTATGAATTGCAAGGACAAAGAGAACAAGAGGCGTGCGGTGTGCGAGCGCCGTCATACCGAGAATATTCCTGGAATACGCCAAACATGACGTTTCCGTCTGGAGCTGGAGCAAAACCAGCCTGTTAGATTTCTACGAGGCTAAACTTCCACTTCATTCAGAAAGTTTCGCTGTGAATACAACTCGGAACCATTGCTGAAAACCGGGGCTTTCTGAGCTAGAGCTTGAAAAAAAAAGATGGATATAATTATAAAGAAATCAGAATATAGTCATGATGACATCTTGTTCTTAGAGCAGCTCTAAATGCCACAGCTTTTCAGACCAGATGGAGAAAAATGACTGAGTGGGCTAGAAAACCGCATACACAATGTTCAGGGTGTATCATCAATAATGATTAAAGAAGCTGAGAGAGAGTGAGGGCGAGAGAGAGAGCGTGAAAGAGAACGAGTGCAAAAGAGAGAGAGAGAGAGAGAGAGAGAGAGAGAGAGAGTTTTGGAAACAGGCTGGGACTAAAATCAGCTCCATACAGGTTTTTCTGTGTACGCTGCATCTTTTAAAGCCGGGTTAATGTTTTGCTTGTGAAGAGATGCGTATAGTTTAGACACTGGGGTGAGTAGTAGAACAGTGTATTCTCTCTGTAAGGCTGTATGGTACACCTCAAGTACGGTAGGATTACGATATTAAGCTTCAAAATACCGCCGACGCCACTGTATTTTTGGAACAGTAGTATCGTCAATACAGTACCGTAAGTAATGTAGTACGTGCGCCACTTAATACTATTTTCACTAAAATGACTAAATCGCTTCCTCCGAATACACAATGGTTAGGGACCTTCATTTAACCTAAATTCTTTAGCTTAATCTTTAAAGACTTCTTGTGTGCGCGTGAGTGGTTCAGTGCAGATGCGTGGACGTGTGTGCGCGTGAGTGGTTCAGTGCAGATGCGTGGACGTGTGTGCGCGTGAGCGGTTCAGTGCAGATGCGTGGACGTGTGCGCGTTGAGCGGTTCAGTGCAGATGCGTGGACGTGTGTGCACGTTGAGCGGTTCAGTGCAGATGCGTGGACGTGTGTGCGCGTGAGCGGTTCAGTGCAGATGCGTGGACGTGTGTGCGCGTGAGCGGTTCAGTGCAGATGCGTGGACGTGTGTGCGCGTTGAGCGGTTCAGTGCAGATGCGTGGACGTGTGTGCGCGTTGAGCGGTTCAGTGCAGATGCGTGGACGTGTGTGCGCGTTGAGCGGTTCAGTGCAGATGCGTGGACGTGTGTGCGCGTGAGCGGTTCAGTGCAGATGCGTGGACGTGTGTGCGCGTTGAGCGGTTCAGTGCAGATGCGTGGACGTGTGTGCGCGCGAGCGGTTCAGTGCAGATGCAGATGAGAGTGTGTGAGTGATTCAGTGTAAATGCGTGAACTTATGTGAGTGTATCAAATCAAGAGCTTCGTACTGAACAATGCGATATTCCGTATCGTTAATAATAACACCCCTGGTTATTAACTTATTTTACATGTCCATATTTTTTTGAGCTGAATTAAAAGACATGCATGTTAGGCTGATTGGCGTGTCTAAAGTGTCCGTAGTGTATGAATGGGTGTGTGAGTATGTATGTGATTGTGCCCTGCGATGGACTGGCACCCTGTCCAGGGTGTACCCCGCCTTGTGCCCGATGCTCCCTGGGATAGGCTCCAGGTTCCTTGTGACCCTGAAAAGGAGTAAGCGGTTGAAGATGGATGGATGGATGGATAATTAATAATCTGCACCCGGAACATGGGACTGAGCAAGACGCTGGAGCCTTCACTCTCCAATGACTTTATGGTTTGTCCAGAAATACACCGCCACCAGGCAGAGCTTACAGGTCTCCCAAATCTAAGTGTTACTCTCGCAGCCATGTGAAAGGCAAAACTCTCAGTACCATTTATTCCTTTATTTAAAATAAAATCCACAAACTCAGTGTTACAAATATAAACTTCAGACTAAAACTTTATACAACTGTTTGTCCAATTATATAAGACTGGAAAGAACCCAATACACACACACACACAAATATATAGATCATTCATTTAGGACTGTAGTTTAATTACATGCTTTTTGTGCATCCATAAATAAATTATGCATAAATACTTAAAAGCTAAAGCTAGCAGCATCACATTACATGCGTATGACGTCATGCGCCGTCGACTAGGAAGTGGCTTATACTTACAGTTGGAAAAAAAATCCCGCTCATATTCCATTTGAGATGATTTTACCGTTCTAAAATTCATACACTAGACGTAGAATACATTGTGCGTAGTGTAAGTGTAGAGTACGTCATTTGGAACACGACTTTAGTATTTACTCTCCGAAGCGTGTTTTCAGAACAGAAGTAACGTAGTGAGTACACGCACCCCGTGCCGCGCAGACAAACTTATCCATAATGAGATTCGTTGACAACGATTTTCATAAACAATTATTATCGATTAGTTGTTGCAGCTCTATAATGTAGCGTTACAATTTCCCTTCACTGGAACGAAAATGCCTAAAACCTGTTCCAGCATGACAATGCCCCTGTGCACAAAGCCAGCTCAATGATCCAAATCTAAATCCAAAACCTAGTGGAAAGCCTTCCCAGAAGACTGGAGCTTATTATAACAGCAAAGGGGGAATAGACCTGGACTGGGATGTTCAACAAGCACTTATAGGTGTGATGGTTGAAAACGGAAAGTGAAAAAGCTCAGAATTATGCAAGTCCTAAAACATAATGGGGCTGTTAGAGTAAAGTAGTGACGGTGTGATGTGACACGACTCAGCAATAATCCAGAGTGGATTCTATCCCTAGAACACCACGTATTGTAGTGTTATAATCCTTTCATACTACAGCAATTCGCCCAATGGTTGGCATGTTGTGCATTTGCAAACAAGTTACTTCCTGATATCAGGCACATTATGTCAGCTGTAAACTCTAGCTCCTTCGCCAGCCTCTGCTTGTTGTGTCACAGAAAATCCACACTGTCTTCCATCCTCAACACTCTCTCACGACAGGAAACCTCATCTGATTTAAAATAAACCTGTGGTTGGATTTCAGACAGAATGACCATCAGTGCCGCTGCTATAAAAATAATAACCACTCAACACCTTCTGGCCAATCAGAATCAAGAACTCCACTGGGCTGAGGTATAAACACAAACAAACTAATAACTATGCTTTGAATACAATTACTGGTATCTTTTTTCATAACAGTTAACGGGAAAATAACAGCATCACACTGCTGCTGGATTGACGGATGTGTAGGTGATCAAATATACACACACATGACGGTGCGATTTCTTCATCAACCTAGTGAAGGACTTAACCGGAACAATGCGTTAATGCCAGAGTTGGGTGTAACACGATACTGTAATCGAATGACTTTCTGTAACGCATCACATTGAGGTCATTTCATTACAGTTACTGATGCCAATAAAATTATATTAGTTGCGTTACAAATTTATTGTTAAGAAAACAATATTAAGTAAAATGCATGTTCAAAATAAAATCACGTTTTGCCCTGAAGATTTTTTTCTCTAGCCCTGAATAATTCTCCACTTGGAGCGGTTTGTCACTACATAACTGAACATCAGTAAAAGAAGACCGCCTCGAATTTTATATCTTCAATGAACTAAGGCAGGACCATTCAGACAGGGTTTACAGGAAAATATGTGGAATTACTCATGTCTTATTGGCTGACAGGTCTCAATTCTGCCAAACGCTAGGCTTACAGTCAGTGTGAGGGGAAAATGGACATTTTTAAACCGGTAAAGGGGCTGAAACTGAAACAGTAATATCCTCTGATGCAGAGCAGGAAAACAAGGTGTGTAAATGTCTACACGCGTTCCAGTTTACGTGAACAGGAAATAAGGAAAGATAATGTACTTTGCATGGTACTGTAGCAGCTAAACCCATACAATGATAGCAGAGTTCTGTCTCCCCTTGGCTAGTGACACCTAACTAGCCTAGTTAGAAAAGTCTTATTGTTAATCAGTCTAGAGTTTCACTTAGTAGTGCATTTTTGTATGTTTGACAGGTTTTGAAAGTATTGTGAAAGTAAAGTAATTGATGACTTTTTACATGCAGTAATCAGATTACAATTTTACATATACTGTACATTTTTTCATTTAGCAGAGGCCTTAATCCAAAACGACTTACAAATGAGGAAATGCAATAAAATCCGCACACCCCAGATGGGATTTTAAAGTAGTAATCTGTACTGGATTATTTTTCTGAGTAATTCACCAAACACTGGTTAAAAAAATTGTGATTTGAATTTTTACCTTGTTTTTTTTTTTTTTTACCCATTGAGCCCGCACCTATTTCCAACTATGTTCACTAAGCTCCACCCCATAAACTTATGATGCTTCAACTAGAGCAGGGGTGTACAGATTTGTATATTGGATCTGAAATCAAAGGGGTATTTAGATCCAAACGGAGTAAGAGTTAAGGTAACATTCACACATACAGTGGTTCAACAAAGCGACTGGAGATCATTCGTGTTCAATGAGAGCTGGCGACTTGCGGCGACACCAGTGACTCGATGTGGGCGTGTCCAGCAACGTGACAAAGCTGAGAAAAGTTGATGAAGCAACTACCAATGGGAAAGCGAGCCAGTAAAGTGCATGTGATTCACGATGCTGCTTGCGAATCTGAAACGTTTCCTGAACCCAGACAGTCCGCCGCTTGTGCTTTCGCCACACGGCAAAGAGCTCACACCGCTTCTCCTTCATCTCGTAGAATACGATGCACAAATACACTGCTGAACTTTATACACGAACACTCTCCCTCCAGCATGTTTCATTTTAGCAGCAAGAAAACTGAATTGCTGTCAAAAGTCGAATGCTAGTTGCACCACCCATTCATAAAATGTTACTATGGCAACAAGTAGTAGGACCCCTACCTGCGACTTCATAGTAGGGCCTGTGAATGCAGCTTTAGAACACTATTTATATGGGCGTGTCTATAAAAATCACTCCAGATATAAACAAACGTTCCGGACCGGAAGAGGTTTCGGGGGGGGGG
>JAFFST010044856.1:43907-56407 GCA_022414735.1 Noturus placidus | reverse complement strand
AGGTAAATACAAATGACCTGCATAACAAGCACTTTTCCACCAGACAGTACAACATGCCATTTAAATCTGCGACTCCTCCATTTTGTCATTATATCCATCTTTGGTTCAGTTTCTCTTCTTACCGAACGAGACCTCAGTCCATGTAGGGGCACATAAGCCAAACAGGACACAACAGAGAAAACCCACCGTTAATTGAAACTATGGAAACATAATCACAAAGACAAGCAATGTAAGGATGAAAACTAAAACCCCTAAAAAATCTGACAGAGATTTGCAAAAATCTAAAACAAATGAGAAATACAGGAAGACACGTGTAGAACTAAACGTTAGTCTATGCATTTATAACACATTATAACACAGAAATATTAATTCAGCATCCTAACATATACCTTCTGACCGTTTGTGTGACTTGTGATAATGACGAATACCTACTTCACATTAAATAAAATATAGTTTATACAGCATTGATCGGTCAAACAGAAACATCATGGAATTGTGGCTTTTTTTGCTGATATAAGCTCTATTTTACCGTTCTTATTTCTTATTTTTCTTCCATATTCCAATTCACTGTCCCCCTAATTTTGTGCAGCGTATGGTAGAATGGTAATGGTGCTGTAGAATAGGCACTATATGGCCAAAAGTATCACAGCCATATGTTCTTGTTGAACATCCCATTCCAGATTTATACCTCCTTTTGCTATTATAATAAACTGCCACGCTTCTGGGAAGGCTTTCCTCGAGATTTTTGGGTGTGGCTGTGGGGATTTGTGTTTATTCAGACACAAGAGCATTAGTGAGGACAGGTACTCATGTCGTTTGAGGGCAACATGTCAGTGTTTTGTGCAGGACACTCGAGTTCTTTCACTCCAACCTTCTCAAACCATGTCTTCGTGGAGCTCGCTTTGTGTATAAGCCCCACTCTTCTGGGAAGGTTTTCCACTAGGTTTTGGAACCCCAGTTTGGATGTAGATTTGGATCATGGAGCTGGCTTTGTGCACAGGTGCTTTATCATGATTGAACAGGTTTGAGCCTCTCCGTTCCAGTAAAGGGAAATTGTAATTTTACAGCATACAGACACATCCTAGACCAGGGGTGTCCGATCTTATCCGGAAAGGGCCGGTGTGGGTGCAAGTTTTCATTCCAACCAAGCAGAAGCCACACATGAGTCTATTGAAAGCCATGATCAACTGATTAAACAGGTGGAATCAGGTGTGACTCCTGCTTGGTTGGAATGAAAACCTGCACCCACACCGGCCCTTTCCGTATAAGATTGGACACCCCTGTTCTATACAGTTGTGTGCTTCTGACTTTGTGTCAACAATTTGGGGAAGAACCGCATGGAGTGTATGTAGTGCAATACATGCCCACGTTTCAGCCTCCAAAAACATTCTTTGTAGTATTTTACCATCATTTGACACTGATATTATTTTCATTGTTTTTTTTTTTTGTGGCTTTATTTGGGTGTGCCTCTTGATTGTAGCCCAGCAAACGCCCCGTGTCTTGTGACGAATAGGACATTAATAAGCAGTACTTTTTTTTTTTTTTTTTGTGTCACAGTGAATAAGTTTTAAACAGTTTGAGTTTAATGTTACTAATCATGCTCATCACACTGTCTAGACCAAAAGCACTTGTATTGTCTATCACATAAACGCCTGTCACGATACGTAGAAATAATTGTGATAAACGATATTTATTGAAATGATATGCCAGTGATATAACGATAATATAACAGCATAACAATGCATGTACACCCTTTCAAAGAGAACTTTTCATTCTTAAAAATATTCAGACATTCAATATTGTGAATTATTTAGGCTGGAGTTCTTCACTGTCCCTGTTTTAGTGCGTTGTTACGGGAAGAACGTATTCACAGCATGACTTACCGTTCTACCGAGCGCCTTACTTAAATTCAAGATCACTTGTGCGTTCGTGTCATTTTGTGCAGAAGTGAGTTGTAATATTAGGTTTATGTTGAGTGTAAATGTCTGTTTAATCTCTTATGTGTGTGTGTGTGTAGTCGAGTTAACTAACTCCACTAGTGAAGCACTTCTGTTTACCACGATACATTCACTGTTCAGCGTCAGTTTACGCCTAAGCAGCTCAATCCCCGACATTACTGATTACAACTGGATTATTTCAAACACTGGAACTATTCTTTCTAGATCTTTCCTCTTCAAAAACGTTGTTAGTGCACCGTTAAAATCATGCGTGTCTTTTTTTTTTTTCCAACAGTATGTTTTAATTGAAATTCGAATGCGCATTTTTATCTTCAATTCTACGAGCGTTCAAAGTTCGAATTTGAATTCGACGGCCCTAGAGCGGACGAGAGGACAATCGGGTCTGACCAATCAGGTTTAAGAATTCAACAATACTGTGATTTAAAGTGCAGTTTAGCGATTAGAAAGAAAGTATTTGATTCACAGCACGGTTTCACAATTGTATAATATTCATAGCATACTAATACTAATGTGTACAGTTTGACCATGTGTATTATTATTATTATTATTATTATTAGCCACTTGTGAGGACTATAAACTTCTGGAGAGTATGAACAAGCTCACCAGCCTGAAGTACATGGAGATGAAGGACATTTCGATCAACATCAGCCGTAACTTGCAAGACCTCAATCAGAAGTGTGAGTCCTCTGGTTCATGAAGCGTTTCTCCCTTAACCTTGTTTCACAACACTGTTCTGATTATAATATTTGACTTTTGTTGTTGTTGATGTTTATTTGTTTTTGTAGATGCAAGCTTGCAGCCATACCTAGACCAGATAAACCAGATTGAGGAACAGGTCACCGCTCTGGAGCAGGCTGCATATAAACTGGACACGTACTCCAAAAAACTGGGTGAGTTCAACCTACTGTGAGCATTTACATAGAGGATCATGTCCTATGTGCGTATGAGATAAAGGGTGTATGAAATGTTACCACTAGGTGGAGCAGTGAGGGCAGATTTGCACTCTGGTCACAGCTAGGAATGAGCTCAGGCACGTTCACACCTGGCATTAATGTGCGTCCTGGTGTGATCCGATCACAAGTGGACAGAGCTAAGTACAGGTCTGATCATGGTCGAGGGCATTTCGGAGATGCATTGTGATCGATCTCAAATGTTCAGTGGTGGTCTGGGACACGTGTGGAAACATCACATTTTTATTGTGAGCAACAAACGACCAACTAATTGCTGAAGCCGGAGAGTACGCAATCATCACAAGACTGATGAACATACATCAGTGCGTACAGGATTTCATAGATTTTCAAAAATTGTCAGCAACTTGCTGCCTTTTTTGTGTTTTTTGTGTGTTTTTTTTGCATAAATCTACTTGATCAGTTTCAGTTGCACAAAACAGTCTTTCGCTGTGATGTTTGTATCTGTACTCATGTTCGACGCAGGGGAATTGAAGAGGGCTTCGTCTGAACGTGTGTTGTGATGACGTCACATGACGCGTCTTGGCCCAAATCTGTGGCAATTTTTAAAAATCGCAAGCTTCGTTTTGCGTTAATTCTTATGATATTTTTATGATAATTATTCTAACTATCCACTGATAATAACCGTGATCTTCTAGTGCACACACACCCATATCATTCTGCCGGCTTTCGTGGCTGAAACCACAGCATTGCTTTTTTTGTAGCTTCTTTCATCGTCTCTTCTGACGTTTATTTAAACGGTTATTAGCAGACCACAGGAAAGAAACTGTTGAAACGGTGTGCGAACGTACAGAAAAATAGGATTTGCAGGACGTTTCTGCATGAAAAGGAATGCATCGGATGGCCGCAGTGATAAACGTGCACGAAGGTTTTCCTCGGGCGGAAATGACGTATGAAATCCAGACACAAGTGGACACCGGAGACTCATTCGTAATGCCAGATGTGAACAGCTATCTGTCTCGGATGTCCACTTGTGATTATTCAAGACAGATGTTAATTCCCGGTTTGAACAGGGCCTCATACTGCATGTGGACTGATGCCCGTACCCCCTCCCACCCCACCCGCTGAGACCTATGCAATACAGTGCTTTTGTTTATGACTTTGCGATGTGCTTTCATTCTAGGCTACTAAAGAGGTTTCGAGTTCCGACGAGTAGAATCTCAATATACTTGTCTTGTTGTTTTTGCAGAGGCCAAGTTTAAGAAACTGGAGAAACGCTGAGACGTGTGTTCGGAAAGATGGAGGCGCCCAGTTAAAGCTTCAGTTCAAATCAGCCCTTCCTGCTTCAGGAGGCTCCCCGGGTTCCTGCCATGCTGTTGCTTCTAGTATTAGTTGGTTTCCAATAGGATCCATAAACACACCTTCAGGTTTTTTGGATACACGCAGTTTTATGATTAGTTCCTGATTTTGCTCGGATGGACTCAAAGTCCAGAAAAGACTCCAAGAAGCCTGTGACATAAGCATGGACATTGTGGACTTTAGTTTAGTATTTGATGTGAGACCAGTATCCAATAATCTTTTGGCTGATGTACTGAAGGAAACGTGCTGCGTTGGGTGTGTGTGTGTGTGTTTGTGAACCCGACTGAACTGTGTGATGACAAATCATAAATAAGGATAAGGTAATTGATACTAGTGGGTTAAAAATTATGAAAGAAATGTCCCTTTTATCTGATTTTCTATTAATATTGTACTAAGTTCCCTTATATCTGTAAGGTATTACATTGGATGACTGTAAATGCAAACATTTCTGTAAAGTCTTTATTCTCTCTCTTTTTTTTTTTAATATAAACATTCTATAATGGTGGTTGTCAAGGTATATAAAAATGTGTACTGGAAGATGCAGAGTGGTTATTATAAAGACAATTCCTGAAACTGAAGTTATGCATTTCTAATGTTATTTTTTTTCCTCTGGTTATATGACAGATCATACATTAAGTGGATTTTCTTTAGCATACTCGAAACCTCTTTTGATCATTAGTATATATTTCAGATGTTGTAATATATCCAGAAATAACACATTTGGGTGTGTTAGTCCCTCAGCAATTCTCAGTGCTAATTGTTTCCGACGTGCCACCCCACCACCAGGGGGCACACAAAGACCACGCTGCTTTCTTTATCGATCTCAGTCTTTCATCTCATCTGGTAGCTGCTCTCTACGTTTCAGAGCCGTGAATGGTGAGGTGCTCGTCTACTGAGATTCTCGGCTGAATGGTGTCTTCAAGAGCTAATCCTCTGCTACGCATAAACATTCAGGTAAAACCAGCCCATAACGCCTGAGGCATGGCAAGACGGCTCCGGTTCTAGCTGTTGCTAAACAATGCTATAATGATCATTTTATTAAGGTCTTGTGCTACTTAGGTTTTGCATAATTTGTAAGAAATATATGTATTTTATATGCAGCAGGTCATAGCAGCAAAAGAGTACTAAGTACTAAACATGCTTGCCATGAAGGGGTTGAATAAAGCTGAGACTGGAGAAGTCATTATAAGTTGCATTTCTGGAAAGCACTTGAAGCATTCGAAGCATCAACAGCTGAAAGCCTGTCAATTTTGACAATAAACCTGATTTGCAATGTGGTTCGAATCATTTGATTGCAACTGTACATCTGAGCTGCTGAGAGTGAAGGACCTTGTTCAAGGGCCCAATAGTTGTAGCGCTGAGGTTTGAACTCATGACCTTCTAATCGGTAATCCGACGTCTTAACCACCGAGCTACCACTGCGCCCTATTATAACAAATTAGTCCAATAAAAAATTCCTTCCTTGTTAACACCCTATGCTTAATTACTTGAATGGGCCTTACTGAGATGTCTTATTACCTTTTAATATTTAGTCTTCTCTTTAACACTGACCTGCAAGCAGGTGCCAACTCTCTGCTGTGAGCAGTAGGGTCAAGAGGAATCAGGAAGCCATCATTACAAGAGCTGAAACAGAAAATACTGGAAGTTCAAAAATTCACCATATAAACCCCATGTTGCATTTTGTCGTAGGGATCCCGATGTGCTGCGCATGGTTTTACATGTAGATGAAATTTGCTTTCATCTTCTACAGCCTCGGAAGCTCTTTCCTTGTACAAGTCAATGAAGGGCTTTTGTCTGAAACACTCTGTTCTCTGCAAACGTTGTCGTCTACACTTCATTTTTACTACATTACTGAAGTACACTGCATTACCTCCTGCCAAAGAAACGCATTACTACACCGTGAATGCAGCATGCATGAATTCCTCATACTGTAGTTCAGTACAGAAACAGCAGACGGTATACAAAGATGCCTTCACAAGTAATGAAATTAAATGTGACTCTATTAAAAAAAAATGCTATAAAGAAACTGTAAACAGTAATAAATGTAACAAAGGCAATATTCTGTGTGATGACCCTTTGCTTAAAAAATAGTAGTAGTGCAGTTTTATAAGGAAATTAGCTGTAAGTTGTATTGAGTATCTTGCAGAACCAGCCACGGTTCTTTTGGAGACCTTTGACTGTCGCACTCGCTTCTTATTTTTGCCTTCATTGTGTTTTTTCTCTGGAAAGTGTCTTACCACTTAATATACATCTTTCCTTACTGACATACAAACATTTTTCTGTAACATTTAATTTTGTGCTGCAAATCTAATGTTTGGAAATCTAACATTTTTGTACTGACTCGATAATGTAGAAGTCATAAAATAAAAAAATCTATAACAAAGTTTGTATTAAAAAAGTAGAGTGGCTAAACTTTTGCAGAGGATACTATAATACGGATACCATAAGTATGCCTGAGTTGCTATTCCTAAATACGTAGCCTACAGCTAAGCATCTGTTATCAACCGCAATTGCTTGCAGACTGAGCATGTGCATATATCTCCTTTTCAGTGGATTTTCTGAAATAAAGTGTTTACATGCAACAAATTTCTCATTAAAACAAGCATATTCCAGGGGTGGGAATCAGAATATCTGAATCGGGCAGTCGGATTGCGGTGTTTACATGACTCATTGACTATGTTTTCATGGACAGCAGTAATCTAATTAATGAGCTTATTCTGAAGTTGTTTACATGAGTCACTTTTAGAATATTCTTTTCATGTTCCTGTTTTACATGTTATAGAACATAGAGCTATTAACGGCACACGTCATTACGTCGCCACGCTGTCCAATATTCCCTCCAGAATTTCACGTATCGACATCTAGTTCTGGTACCGTTATGGTACCGTATACAATTTTGGGTGTTTCATTTTTAATTTTACGAAAGCTTCAAGTGCAGTTAATTATTTGTCATGCTACACGTGCAAATAGACGACTGCTTGAAGCCGTGGACTACATCCAAACCATGTACTTACCTACTATATAGCAACCAAAATCCATACATCTTCCCTACTATATACATGAATTTCTCCTACTATATAGCAGGTACGTATGCCGTTTCGGACACAGCCCTGCTCTCTTGTTTGCCGTCAAACGATTGAGCACTGCTGTGTGTGTACGTGTCCTGTCCCAAAATTCAGTGAAAACTCCCACACAATGTTAATAGTGTGATTAAGGTGTGTACATGTCTATAATGCACTTCGATAAGGCGACTAAAACAGGAATGTCTTAATTCGATTTGTGTTTACTTCGAGTATGACTTTAGTCAGATTAAGGTCATCAATAATAGCTGTTTACATGCTAGTTTCTTCATCAGAGTATCGTCTTAATCGGGTTAATATCAGATTATCGTTGTCCATGTAAACGTACTGAATACTAATTAGAATGTTGCCAAATTCCATATTAATATCAATGGAATATGGATGTGCATGTAAACATAGTCAATTTAATCCTTTGCCTGAGGTGAAAGGTAGTAAGTTCATTGATTTTACATGACACTATTAGGGCTGACATTGTATGACTGTGTGTTTATGCAGTTCCTGCATTTACGTGCAAAGATCCGAGATGTGACAGGCATGAGTTCCCTCTTTACCAACACATCAATAAGCACTGAATGCTCGAGATGTCACAAGCAACATTTACTCTGAAATACTATTGTAAGAGCAACTGAGAGACTATGAAAACTCAGTGCTGGGCAATCAGCCATCTGTCTCATACACAGTGACTGCTAAGAGATCCTAATTTAATATCTTGCCACTTGTACACACACACTCTCTCTCTCTCTCTCTCTCTCTCTCTCTCTCTCTCTCTCTCTCTCTCAAGTTTTCCCAGTATTAAATCCACAGTGGATTTGCAGCATTTGGTAAGAAGGGTCATTACAATAAAGTTCTCTTGAATTGTGCAAGAAATTGACCACAATTGTGGAGTTTATTTAGTGAGGAGAATGAAATTTGTAACCACACCAGACTCATGGAGACGCATAGAAACACCAGGCATTGTTCAGCCCACACATAGTCCTATAGGTATTTCCAAACCCAGCCCACACACCCACCTCAAATGTAATGGACTGAACATTCAAACTGATCAAAACCGGCATGAGAACCTGATGAGAAAAACGGCTACCGTGTATGCGTGGTTGAATTAACATTACGTACGTGAGTGTATGTTGGAAAGGACATGCCATGTGTTCCCATTAGTGTCCTCCTCTTCTGTTTTCCAATGATTTCTCCAGTCATGGCCTCCTCTTAAGTTCTGTCTTTGATCCAAGACACAGTTCCTTTCTTATGCTTCTCTAAGCACCTAATACCATAAACACAAACTAAGCTAGGCCACACCCACGTGTGATCAGCAAAGTCAGTGTTTTATATATATATATATATATAAGAACAGCAATAGCTATTAGGCTACATGTGCACTGTTGTAGGTTGCATACACATGAACCCATGTGTTCTCCGCCCAGGGCACGGAAGAGCATAGCGCTCTAACGAATGTTTATGTCTGTGGTGAGAGGAATTACGGAAGAATTCCTTGGTTTCTTCTGGGAGCGCTTGACCCTGGTGGACCCCTAGAGACCAACAGTGTTGGGATAAATAAACATACATAAATTTGACTCCCTCATGGTAGCCGGTGGCCGTATGTGTGTGTGTGTGTGTGTGTGTGTGCTGTGTATGTACTGAAAATGCTAAATACAGATAGCAACTGATGTACACTTATGAATAGTATAAGTAACAAGAGTGTGTGTTTATGCATGTTATGGAGGGACAGATGCACAAGCATGGTGAATCAGTAGTCCTCAACTCATGGCTGAACAGGATAGTTATTGTGGACATGCTTATAAACATTAGGCCTGCGTTTATCAGAGGCAATAATGTGCTTGCACCAACTTCCTGTGTTGTTCATCACTACATGGTTTATACAAAAATATTGCTGTATCAAAAATCACGTAATTCACGGAAACTTCAATGATTATGACTTGTTTTAGGATGTGATTTTATTTGTAAAATTTGGTTTGGAGCATTGAATGCATTTACCATGGTATAACATGTCCAAATGTGTCTCAGACTTCAGACCTCGTCATGTGGTTTGAGTGACTGGACTTAAATCTGTTTTGAATGTGTCTTATGTGCATTTACACTTCTATTTTTATGTAGATCCGAATCCAGGTACAGTATATTCCCGATACTAGAGGTATGAAACAACCAGGTGTAAACAGGCTCAGCTGTAGCCCCCTGTGTTGTAGTTATTACACACTGATGGAAAAGGTAAAAGGTAACTGCTGTGAAACAATTCTAGTACCAGCTCTTACTAGCTTACTATTACAAAATACTAGCATATTTTTTCTACAGTGGGAATTGAACATTTAGAAATGGAAAAAAAAACAAACATGGTCTTTATCCAAATCTTCAACTGTTTCGATGAGTCACCACGTGACCCCATGTGATCTACTGTTGTATACCCTCCACCTCAAGGCTCAGTGTGTTGTACATTCTGCACTACTTTTCTGCTCACCACATTTCTAAAGAGTGTTTTTTTTTAGCTACTGTAGACTTCCAGTCAGCTCAAATCAGTCAGATTATTCTCCTCTGACCTTTTTCATCAACAAGGCACAGAACTGCCGCCCCCTGGATGTTTTTTGGTTTTCGTACCATTCTATGTAAGCTCTATAGACTGTGCATGTGAAAATCCCAATGAGTGTGAAAAAATCCCAGTAGTTCAGTAGTTTCAGAAACATTCAAAAAAGGGCACAGACAACTATGCAGTCAAAGTCACTGAGATCAGAGGTTGGAAACCTCTGCTCTATGATATAATATTCATGTTGAACTGTCTATTGGATAACATACAACAAACAGATGAGTTTCCTGGGCAGGAGGCCCGCTCTCCCTCAGACCTGAACCCTGAAGGCTGGATTATCAGAGAAGACGATCGGATGTTGAGGACTTCCATTACTTTTCTCTCTAACTAAAAGCAGCTGACCTGCACTTTGAAATCACCTCCAGGAACTTCTGAGAGCTTATGCCTGGGACCGGTGATTGGAGCGGTGCCCTACCCCCTCCCCCACACACACAGATAAGTGCGGAAGCAGTGTGGCACCATTGTAGCCATCTAATTACAGTAGATTCTGGGGCGTTTTGACACTGGCCTTTTTCTGTTGATTTCCTGAGTGAGTGATGGGGCCCAAATGGCCTTTACCATAATCTACACAGCTACCATAAACGCATAGTGTAGCAAGTGTCTGAGAGTGCTTCACAAAGCAAGATAATTACTCATCTGTTTACTGTACTCAACTTTTAAAACTTCTTTTCTCTAGTCTTCACTTTCGTTGGTTGCCCCAGAATCCAGTGCTTTACTAAGTCCCCCCCAAAAAATTTTGCAATGTTTTTTTTTTCCCAAAATGAGGCCCTAAACATTTCTTTTTCCTTACACACTCCACACAAACCCCCAGCTTACAACTGAATCAGTGATGTAAGTGAATCAGTGATACACAAGGTAATAAGTACACATGAAAATCTTAAAGTCCAAACATTTGGATTATTATCTAATGGTAATATTTCATAGTATTGTGAGATCTGAAGAAAAAGGCATTGAGTAAATCCCAAAATTAGAACCAAGCTGTGTGTGTGTGTGTGTGTGTGTGTGTGTGTGTGTGTGTGTGTGTGTGTATGTGTATATTGCATCCTTGAAACAAATGAAAGCCCTGGGCATGGGGATAAGGACCAACCAGTGACATATATAGAAGCCTTTTGCTGCTGAGGAACAGCTGGCTTCTCTGCTATTCACAGTTTCCCACTCCAATTGTGGAACTCCAGAGCTCGCTGTGTGACACAAGGGGAGTGTGTGGTAGCTGAATTAGCACTAACAGGCGTACGCTCTGCCTGTAAATCTCTTCAAACAATGGCTGGCATGACAGAGGTGTCTGAGAGAGAGAAATGCCAGTAACTCCCAGTAAACTGAAACCCTCTCTGTTTCTCTCTCCCTTTCTTCACCTCCAGTCTGAGCGTCTTTTACAATGGCTGTAAATCAGGGCTTCAGAGAGATTCTGAGACAGGCATCTGATCGAGCCATTGAGACGGCACTGTTCCCACCGTGCATCCCTGACTTTCTTTATGTAAATGAGGTTGGTCTAGTGAAAATGATAGGGGCAGTTCCCTGAACATCTAAAGAGAGAGAGAGAGAGAGAGAGAGAGAGAGAGAGAGAGAGAGAGAGAGAGAGAATGAGAGAGAGAGAGAGAGGAGGACATCTTCATTTGTAAGACCATCATGTACAAGGTATTTGTACACGCTACAAGATTTTAATATTAACAACCCCAATGTGTCTGTCCAAAGGTTACCTGTCCTTTGTTGTTGCTTTGTCCAAGGTGTACAACATTGCATCATATAAAAAAGGAGAGGAGGGGGACAGCAAATCATTCGCACATGGTATGGGCCTCTTCCATACCAAGTTTGTCCAAGGGTCATGAAGTCATCAAAGCGCCATCTTTTGTTAACCATGCAATTAAACAATTGTCATGGGAGTAATAGACATGATGGAGTGATTGGTCAGCCAGGCGTAACACCATAACAAAGCAAAGATCAGAGTGCAGGCAGGAGGTGCTTGAAAGTTTGAACAAGTTCCTGTTTTCCCTCTCATTGCTGTTACATGCTTTACCTCCATTGTGGCCTTGTAAAGAATATTACCCACGAAATGTTCACTTCTCGAGATTGTATTATTTTATTATTGATTTGAGGTTGAGCCAGTGATTTAGGTTCCCACCAGCAGCAGGGACAAGGAGCATATCGTTATCATGGGAGTAGTTTATCT
This sequence comes from Noturus placidus, assembly GCA_022414735.1. Taxonomy (NCBI): domain Eukaryota; kingdom Metazoa; phylum Chordata; class Actinopteri; order Siluriformes; family Ictaluridae; genus Noturus; species Noturus placidus. The sequence goes on along the minus strand of JAFFST010044856.1, from coordinate 44,345 downwards.
TGGAAGGATACACACGTGCGTAGGAATCTATTATTATGTAGTCTGTTATGTGGGTGGTACAACCCATTCACCACACACACACACACACACTGCAATAAATAACCTTACAAAGTGAAATTATCTTAAATATAGGCAAATTTATCGAGTATTACCTGTTATAAGATTCCATAAACCAAATATAATATTATTAACCTACTTTCTAGACATTAAAAAAAAATATTTTAAGCTTTACATTTTCTTATGTGGTACACATTTTTGTTCTATTTTTTTTTCTCTGAATTCCCTTTTATTGTCAAAACAGTGTGTGAATATAATAGTAATATTTTGATGGTTATTTTCAGAAAAGAGAAGTGAACAGATGTGAGGAGTGATGTGGGGCAAAAGCGAAATCTTTTCAGTATATGTTCCTTTTCAGTATATATATATATATATATATAT
>JAFFST010044855.1:29983-44983 GCA_022414735.1 Noturus placidus | reverse complement strand
AATGTAGGTCGCTCTGGATAAGGGCGTCTACCAAATACCAGTAATGTAACGTCTTTATGCTGGTATTTCCTTTAATTTGACCCATAGCTTGTTGGTGTTGCTCTTTAAATTTGCGTTATATAGGGACAGTATATCTCTGGACATATACGAACTAACTACAAGGACTTTCAAATATTCACTCATTGGAGGTCTGTTTCAAGAACGCATCCAAACGTCCACTCAGTAGCGCACACCCAATCGATAAGAATAAAACGACAAGAAACAGTTTCCTCAGGGACAGCAGGACACCGCTCACCTGTGTCCGTCTTGCGGTTGGGACTGCCCTCGCACATACTCTGTAGACGTTTTGCGTACTCATCGCTGTACCACACGCGAAGTCTCTCCCTGACTGCCATCCTGCGACACACTCGGAAGTAAATGCGTTCACCGTGCTGGAACGCACTCAAGTTTCTCTCAGCTTCCTCTGAAGACTTCCGGATGTATCTGATACAAAATGAAAAACACATAAAAAATGAATTTGGGATGGGGGGGGGGGGGTTTACTGGAGTTAGCGCTTAGCAAGTGAGGACACTGGTGCATGAATTCGTCACAAGCGGTCAGAGAGGACCGTTGATGTTTACCTCATCCAGTTTGCTTTAGTTACGTCACAGCCATCGATAGTTTTATAAGTGTTGTCCTCATCGACGATCTAAAAGAAGCCGACCAGGTGAACAGGAACCAGGATTAACATTTCGGATAAAAAGTCTGATTCTGAAGTAATATTTAAAAAAAAACACGTACCATCCAAGAGTACGCTCCTGACGGTTTGTCCTGGGCTCCTACGAGCTGGCCTTGGTAGGGGCCAAACAGAGCTCCTTTCGGGATATTCTCATCCGTGCAGCACACGTCCACGTCCAGGCCTTCCCTAACGATCTGAATCCCCGAAGGCGCAGTGAGAGCTGCGCGATCAGGCACTCCAAGCGCGGTGGGCGTATCAGGCACAAACACGGGCGGGCCATGGACTAGACATTCCTCTAGGAAATACTCCTTACATTCTTCACAGACTACATAAACAATAACGCAAGAACACACTTTAGCCTGGTTTTTATGACACTTCCCGTCACACTGCATCAAGTCAGGTTTAAAATTTGTAACAAACGAATACCTACACCAGCAGTCAACGTGTTGGCGTCCCACGTTCACACAGCGCTCATGGTTGGCTTTTTTCTTGTTGGGCTCCTCGGAAGCGCCATCACTGATAACACTGCAATGAAAGATTTTTTTTTTTTTTGGTGCACTTATATAGCGCTTTTATCCAAAGCGTTTTACACTGTGTCTCATTCACCCATTCACACACCAATGGTAGCAGAGCTGCATGCAAGGTGCTAACTTGCCATCGGGGGCAACTTGGGGTTCAGTGTCTTGTCCAAGGACACTTCGGTATGTGGAGTCACATGGGCCGGGAATCGAACCGCCAACCCTACGACTAGTGGACAACCCGCTCTACCGACTGAGCCACAGCCGCCCCAATACAGATCTCAATGCATTCAATTATTAACATCGTTAATTAAAATCATACACAAACCAGCTGTTTGGCAAGGAAACTCGTCTGTTTCGTTACTGTTTACATCAGGAGTGTCCAATCTTATCCGGAAAGTACAGGTGTGGGTGCAGGTTTTCATTCCAACCAAGCAGGAGCCACACCTGATTCCACCCGTTTAATCAGTTGTTCTTGGCTTTCGATGAGACTCAGGTGTGATGACTTCTTAGTTGGAATGAAACCTTTCCGGATACGATCGGACACCCCTGGTTTACAGATCGCCGTCTTGAATGTGCTACTATTCGCTATTGAATTGCAGAGAAACAGCCTTTTCAACGTTAACATTTACATTTATTCATTTAGCAGATGCTTTTATCCAAAGCGACTTACAAGTGCACACTCACACCAATGGTAGCAGAGCTGCATGCAAGGTGCTAGCTTGCCATCGGGGGCAACTTAGGGTTCAGTGTCTTGCCCAAGGACACTTCGGCATGGGATCACCCGGGCCGGGATTCCAACCACCAACCCTACGATTAGTGGATTAGTGGACAACCCGCTCTACCGACTGAGCCACAGCCGCCCAAAAAAGCTAAAGTTAAAGCTGCAGATTGAATTAGGTTCATGCAAACTAACAGTATGTCCAAACTGCACCCTAGTTGATCAGCTCCGGTAGTTTGTTGCCATGTACGTTAGCATAGTAGAGAACATCCAACGATAAACTCGATAAATCAATGAAGAACCCAAGCAGGTCCAAAGCTATAATTCACTTCAATGTTCAATGGGAAGGGCAGACGGTTCTCTACACTTATGAAGCTTTTTATTTCCAGTTACAGCGATCTGCAGGTAGCAAGCAGTAACGTAAGCTTCTTTTCAAAAGCAATAATGAAACAAAGCTATTTTGGCTTTCCAAAAAAAGAAAAATAACGTGTATTCGGATATTTACCCCGTGCTGCATTCTGGCTCAGTTCCCATACATGGCGATCGAGTGTAAAAGGCGATGGAGTCTGCCATGGTCAATGCAGGATGGACGGCCAAACCCCTGACCTATGTTCATGCAAACATCTTACAACTGTAAAGAGAACAAAGAAAAGAAAAGAAAAAAAAAAGTGAATAGTGTCCTGACTTCATTTATTAATTAAGGATAAAAGGCACGTCAAAAGCATTTCTTGCTACCGTCTATTATTACGTGCTGATTTTACCATTATATGTTGTAAAACGGCTACAGAAACCGGTATGTGGATTTATATCCTTTACGACCAAGCTAGTGGTGACAGTAGCAGGGGAAAACTCCCTGAGAACACATCACCAAATCATGTCATTTTTCCTGACATGACGCATTCAATGCTGTCCCAAGATAATAGGCCTGCAGAACTGTACGCCAAATGTCATTGCCCAAAATATTCTGTAAAGCAAATCTTTATACAGCTGGCATAGATGCAAACGACTGATCAGGACATTCTTCTAAATAGTAGGCATATGGTCTGTTAAGTAGTAATAATATAGAGGTTTTTCTGACCCTAGGAAATGAAAACCGTCCAATCAGAGAGCTTTACGAGCCGTTACGTTAAAGGAGAAATCCACTAAACTTCTTGTTTATCAACATTTCTAATCAATATGCGATATTCATCCAATCAGCCTTCAGCAGATGTCGTTGGACTGGGGGATGAAACTCCCGAAGCACAGGAAGAACAGGCAAACTCAACACACCAAAGTTGGAGGTGGGATTTGAACCCACAACCCTGGAGGTACGACGCCAACGTGCTAACCACTAAGCCAACGTGCCCCCTTACGTGGCTGGTTTCTTCTGGGTACTCCGATTTCCTCTCCTAGTCCAAAGACATGCATGGAAGACCGTTTGGCATGTCCAAAAGTATCTATAGTGCATGATGTGCATATATGATCGTGCCCTGCGATGCATGTATTGGCACCCCATCCAGGGTGTACCCTGCCTTGTGCCCCATGCACCCGGGATAGGCGCCAGGTTCCGCGTGCAAGGATAAGCGGTATAGAAAACGGACAGAAGTCTAATATTTCACCTCGGCTAGCGGTTTTCTACGTTAACCCTACCGCCATTTGACTGCCTGCTGTAACCAACGGCCGGTCTGTACACTTTGCCTAACAAATAAGGCTCCAACGTTTCACACACCATGTGTGAACTATTCCTTCGAGTATGACGATAAGACAGACCGGTCAGTCTCCATACGCCTTTGCACAATCGAATCGTTTTTGTTGATATCTGATAATAACAAACATTAAAACACCACAAGTGAGCAAGCGAGAAGAAGTCAAAATAACTTCATCGTGTGTTAATAATGTGCAGATTTTGGACGCAGGGATCTCGAGTTGATGTCAAGCAATGTGAGGAATTTCTAAAAATACGACTTACATAATCGGTACTAGGATGTGTGGTCGGTTTGCTCTAGAGCCGGGACATTAAGCTCTCCTGCTGAGATACCAGCTTGGTTTGACCCGAGAACCAGCCGAGCCCCGCCACTTCACCACAGGTCCAGCTAATCGACCACGTGGTCGAAGATTAGAGAATTCCCAGTCTCTTTACTGCATGATCAGTACATGTCTGAGATGTTGTCCAGAACCTAGCAGAACCTGCTTCATTTCTACGCACTCAGCCTGTCTCTTCTGCAGCTGGTACATAAACCAAGCAGTTTTTCTTTGTTTGTTTATTTATTTATTTACTCCTATAAAAACAATAATAATAAAAAAAAAAACACAAGTTGTTTATTCAACAGCTCTTACTGAGACGTCTCGTGGTCTCAGGTGAGAAAGACGTAAAAGAACCAAGTCCTGCTCTCCGGACCTGCATGATCGGTCTCGGAGGTCCTACTTCTGGATGGAGCTCTCATCTACTCCAAATCCGGACTGCTGAGACAAAGGCTTCTTCTAAGCCAAACAGATTACATATAGATCAATAATGATCACTTTAATAATATCTGTTGTTACCCAGATGAGGACGGGTTCCCTTCTGAGTCTGGTTCCTCTCAAGGTTTCTTCCTCTTAAACATCTTAGGGAGTTTTTCCTTGCCATTGTCTCCACTCAGTGTCTTGCTCAGTTTGGATAATTTCTCACTTTTACTGTGTATGTACTGTGTTTATATTCCTGTAAAGCTGCTTTGAGACAATATCTATTGTAAAAAGCGCTATACAAATACAATTGAATCGAATTGAATTAAAATAAACCCCACAGACTTGAACCCCTGACTGTCTGGAGTGACACTTGGAGAGGAAGCGCGTCACATGCGGAGCTGCGCTCTGATTGGTCGACCAAGCTTTCACTCACAGAAGGCTAGTCAAAAGCTGAGCCGAGGCGAACGTTAGCACCACAAACAAACAAACAAAAGAAAACAAACCAAACCTCAAACTAGGCAATTCTCCAGATATTCACAGGCTCCTAAACAAGCCCTATGGAAGCCACCTCGGCCTAGGCGTCGAGCTCTGACGCCGTCCAACGGTTGTTCGAGAACTTTCTCCTCGGTTAGCTTATGCTAACTATCAGGAGTGTTGCACTGCGGAGACTTACCCAGCGCTTTCGGAAGCCATTTTCATTGGCCACAGTGTTTTTATACTGTATATATAAATGTGTGTGTGTGTGTGTGTGCAGGACTCACCTCGCGCGCAAGACGCAGTTTGTCCATAGCGCTTCACTTCCGGTCCTCTGCACCAGCCGCGACACCCACATCCACCAGCAGCAGCTAATGAGACTAATCAAGGCGGGAGCCAAAACTTTGACCTCCTCACATCTTTCCTAACGAGTCAGCTGCTTCTCTTCAGCTTTGACCACCATCTTTTCTCTCTCTCTCTCGCTCTTTTTTTTTTTTATTACAGGAAATGACATGGAAAAACGGAAGAAGGCTGCGTGGATGTGGAGGAGAGGGTGTAGAAAAGTTCTCATCTCCAGGAGTTTCGAGTTTTTTGATTAGAGCTACATGTCCTGCTCCATAACCTCTTCACCTGCCTGTAAGTCAGGGTGGATTTAGGCAAGATTAATAATAATAATTAGTTTTTTTATCATCATCATCATCATCATCATCATCATCATCATCATCATCATCATGTTGTACACCAAGCACTTGGATAGTTCATCCAATTGTACATCAGTCCTTGTGATCTGAACACCTAACCCCTTATTTATTTTTAATAACCCCCCCCCACACATGATCTATGAACACTGAGCCATCTTTGAGGTCTCAAATCCTAAAATAATAATTAATTAATCAATTTGTATAGCGCTTTTTACAATGGTACATCGTCTCAAAGCAGCTTTACAGAAATATCATTTTACATTTACAAGCGACTTATTAATGAGACACACTCACACACCGATGGTAGCAGAGCTGCATGCAAGGTGCTAGCTTGCCATCGGGGGCAACTTAGGGTTCAGTGTCTTGCCCAAGGACACTTCGGCATGGGATCACCCGGGCCGGGATTCGGACCAACCCTACGATTAGTGGATTAGTGGACAACCCGCTCTACCGACTGAGCCACAGCCGCCCGAAACAGCCTAAAATGTTAGGAATAAATCATAAAATCATAATAACCAGGGCATGCTGTTACAGGAAAGCATGATGATGATGGGATGTAGCAAGACAGAAAGATCTAAATGTCTAAAATGCAGATGTAAACAAGTCCCGTAGCTTATTATTTTAATTAACACACACACACACACACACACACAAATAACACAGAGCCATCTTTAGATCCTTCTAGCACACTACAGTAGGGTATCCGGGAAGTCTCCATACATAGGTGAAATCGGTTATAACATTAAAACCACCTGCGTAATATTGTGCAAGTCCCCCCAGCTTGGACAGGACCTCTGAAGGTGTGATGTGATATCTGGTGCCATGACGTTAGCAGGAGATTCTTTAAGGCCTGCAAGTCGTGAAGTGGGGCTTCCGTGGGTCGGACTTATTTATCCAGAACATCTCACAGACGCTCGATCGGATTGAGATCTGGAGAATTTGGAGGCCGAGTTGACACCTTGAACTCTTTCTCATGTTCCTCAAACCGTTCCTGACCATTTCTTCAGTGTGGCAGGACGCATTATTCTGCTGAAAGAGGCTGCTGCTGTTAGCGAATACTTCTTGGTCTGTAACAGTGTTTAGATAGGTGGTACGTGTCAAAGTAACATCCATATGAATGCCAGGACACAAGGTTTCCCAGCAGAACATTGTTCAGAACATCACACTGCCTCTACCAGCTTGCGTTCTTCCCATAGTGCATCCTGGTGTCATCTCTTCCCCGGGAAAGCGACACACACGCACCTCGCGATCCACATGATGTAAAAGAAAATTTAATTGAAACGTCTTCCATTGCTCCATGGTCCAGTTCTGATGCTCACGTGTCCACTGTAGGTGCTTTCGGTGGTGGACGTGGTCAGCACGGGCGCGCTGTAACTGGTCAGTATCTACGTAACGCCATACGCAGCAAGCTGCAATGCACAGTGTGTTATGACTCCTTTCTATCTGAGCCAGTATTAACTTTTTCAGCAACTTGTGCTACAGTAGCTTTTCTGTGGGATTGGACCAGACGGGCTAGCTTTCACTCTCCACACGCATCAAGAAGCTGTCGCGAGGTTGCGATGAACTCACAGGAAACATGGCGAGCACATTGCACACGACACTGCTGCCAAACTTATTAATAAACTCAAAGACACTAAAAGTGTTTGTGGACCAACCGAGAAGTAGACGTCCACCAACATCCACTGGTGAAGACACAACCGACGTAGTGCTGTCTAAAGTGGTTCCCTATGCATGGAGACTTTTAGGATTCTACCCTGTTGAACCGAGGTCTCTTGCCACACAGCCTAAAATGTACGAACTAAAACATGATAATCATGGTATGCTGTTACAACGTCTAGGTGGTGTGATGCAGCCTGGCGCAGAGATAACTTCTAACGATCAGTTTACCTTTAATTCCATTTAAATATCTGCTGATAAGGAAAAATTGTTGGGTTTAAAAAAAAAATGTGTTTTTTATAAAATACTAAACAATCCCTAAACAGAAATAATAATATAAAAAAAAAAAAAAGGTATTAAAAACAGCATTGGAAGTTCATTCAAAATATGTAGCAGACCAAGTTTCTTGGTAAATTTATTAACAAAATGATAAAATAAATAAATACAAATTGATCAATTGCTCCTAATATCAATTTTGTCTCACGTTCCCTACAGTATTTCTAAACACTGCATACAAACAACTCAGCACAGGCTCAAATACATAAGAGAGGTAAGAGAACCAACCAATTCACTCACAATGTCAGGCGAAAAAGACAAAGCAAGAGTTCTGTAACAGAAAGAATTCATAAAAATAAACACACTCCTTTTTAAAACCATTATGAAAAATACAAACAATTTTACAAATATTTATATCGTGTAATAAACAATTTACACATAGTTCAGCACACCAGGCGAACGTTTCGGAATTACTCAAATCGCTACAATGCATCTTGTGTTTCTTTAGTGGAAGATTTTATTCTCCTTTTTTTTTTTTTTTTTTTTTTTTAAATTTCGTTTATTTTATTTTTTTTGCACGCGTAAACAAAAGTACTCCAATTTAAGAGTTGACTGCAGATGAGGTAAAAGATGCACACACGCACCGCACCCTCTCTCTCTCTCACACTCACACCACACGTAGACAAAGGAGGTGTACAATACCAGGGAAGTTACTATATAATGAAATGCATCAACAATACTAGAAGGCCACAATCATGACTGAGTATAAAGGAAAAAACAAACTAAAAACACAACAACCTTAAAACTAACATGTCCGAGGGAATGTAATGCACGTGTGTGAATATGGATGAGCTAAAATCTGTCCGGTTAATGAGATGTACAGCTGGAATGAACCGCTAATCAAAATGTTCCCATATATGCATAAACGTAGTCCGCATTCTCATGTCTCCAATATTGTAAACCCCAAAGTACAGTGCACTGAAGAACGACTAATCAAACCCAAACGTCTGCAAAACAAAAACAAAACGACATAACGCCGTAAACAAAATCAACAGTGATATGTATTTCGAACGTAAAAAGACTTCCACATAGCAAAATGCACATTTGCAGTCTCTTTGGGTATTCTGATTATACAACGTGAATGTGGGGCTCTTACACCACGACATTACGCCAGTAAGACATTTTCTTCGGTCACCCATCCCTCCTAAAATAATCGGACTATAATATAGTCCACATACGGAATGAAAAACATAATGGTCGACTGAATCATGAGATGAAATGCTCCACATTAATACAAGCGAAAAAGGTACAAGGTCAGTGGCGTTATTATGGATTATTCCTGTGTGTAACCGTTACAGTGTTTGACTTTCGGATTATTCGACCAGTGATATCGGACACGCCACGATGAAAGTGTATTTGTTCATCGATAAAATAATAATAAAAATAAAAAAAACCCAGCTTTTTATAGACGCACAGCATGCGTGTACCGTGTTTGTTTGCTTGTTTGTTTTAAAATCTCGCTGCCAGCACTGTTCGATGGAAAGCAACAAAATAGTCCTGCGTTAAAAAAAAAAGAAGAAACAAAACAAAAAACACAAATTAAATTCGAAGCTATATGCATATTCAAAACGTGTGTTAAAAAAAAAAAATTAAATAAAAATAAAACCTTGCATAAGAAAGCGGCGTTTGCTATTAAACTGAGTGGTCGTGCGGTGTTTCGGTAAAAGTCGATGCGGTCAGCTTGCATGCGTTCTTTCATCGCTCTTAATCTGCCGAACTCTAGGCTTGAATTCTGAATATCTGAAAAACGTCATTTACTTCTGGAATAGTCACCGAATTAGGTGTATTAATGTGTTAATAAAGAGATTATAAAGCGGTCCCAGATTGTGATAAACGTACTCGATGAACCTCAACGAAGAGGCTGTCCTACATATGAGCACAATGTATGGGAACAGCTGAGAAGGGAAAGGCGTGGGAAATTATATCCTATTCTGTTGGTATACTAATCCAACTGACTAAAACTTTTGCTTGGTGTACCTTTAATACTAAATGGTATCACTGGTTTGTCCAATAAAAATGATCATACTCAAACAAGTCAGACTTGACCGCTAAACCAAAATAACTCATTTTCCCCACATTAGAAGAATCTGGTTTTCTTTACAGACAATTATTTTTAACTTGTGCAATTACTATGATAAATACACTATTGTTATGGGTGTTTAACAAAACCTAAGAACACCTATTAAGGCAACTCCTTAACCTGAACATTAAGCTGTTTATGCTTCTATTTTAAAAGGTTGTGTGTGTGTGTGTGTGTGTGTGTGTGTGTGAGAGAGAGAGAAACATCTACGGCGACCACGGACAGCCAGAGAAAAACCAGACAATCACGCAATGAACACCACGTTATTACACCCGATTTTACTTTTACCCAACAACTTACGGCTGTGCTTCTGCTTTAAGGATGTGACACGCAAAGTGTTCTCGAGAGAGAGAGGGACGGGCAGATCTGGGCTGATATACCTAACGTGGGACAGGAAGTATAGCGGGAGATAATGTAATAAAGGCACTCGAAGGCACCTGTACAGGAAGGGAACAGAGGTGTTTTAAGTAAAAACCCTCTCACCTTCATGATGCACTAGACATTGAGGGGTTTCAGAAGGCCATAAAATGTCCTTTCAGGTTATTTAATTCCATCCATCCATCCATCTTCAACCGCTTACTCCTTTTCAGGGTCACGGGGAACCTGGAGTCTATCCCAGGGAGCATCGGGCACAAGGCGGGGTACACCCTGGACAGAGTGCCAGTCCATCACAGGGCACAATCACATACACACACACACATTCATACACTACGGACACTTTAGACACGCCAATCAGTCTAACATGCATGTCTTTGGACTGGGGGAGGAAACCGGAGTACCCGGAGGAAACCCCCGACACACGGGGAGAACATGCAAACTCCACACACACATGGCGACACACTCGAACCCCGGACCCTGGAGGTGTGAGGCGGACGTGCTAACCACTAAGCCACCGTGCGCCCTGGTTATTTCATTTTTAGAGAATAATAATAATAACAGCCAAGATATGAAGAATGATCATCATGCTTGCTAGTCCTAGCTCAGTAACAGAAATATTAAGGAATGCCGAGAGCCGATTCGTGTTTCATGCTTCCCACGAAAGCATTGACGTTGACTGGATAATTTATTAATTGATTTATTTTGTCTGTCTATCTCCTAATACAAAGTACGCCATGTTAGTTTGGTTACATCTTCCGCAAAACAGTCTGAAATCATGAGGCCTGTTTGTTTTGCCCTGCAGTAATTGTGCAATAAGATCGTTGACATGGTATAACGAATAAAGTTTTGATAGTTCTTGTTCAGTAATAGAGTAACGATCTGTCAACGCGGTACAGACAAAGATATGTCAATTTGGAACGAGGCGGTGTAAACGTGTTTGAGGTGCCAGCTGTGCAGTACCTTTAAAGCCATGCTTTACCCTCAGTGCAATGTAAAAAACGAATGCAAGAGAACGAGAGTCGATGTAGAAGAGGTAACTGGGCAACCGCGTGTCTGACGTTTTGGTCTTAGTTAAGGTGGGAATAAAAATAAAATGAACTGGCAGAAGATGCCACCACTCACAGGTAAGTAAGCAGCACAACTTCATTACACATCCTTGGAACAAAAACATGTTGGCAAGCGTACTGCTAATTAACAAACAGGCATGATTCGCTGTCTTAGGCGTTTGCCTTACCCCAAGTCTTTTCGACACGTCAGGGTGTTTGCTTGAGTTATTTAAAATAAGCTTGTGCTTTAAAACCAGGGTTTTCCATCTTTGTCTTATTACTCAAATGTGGCTCGAACATCAACCCCTCAAGTTTAAGACAGCAAATTATTGCTGTCGTTACTGTCATTATTATTAAGACAGCATTATTGTTGTTTATGTATGTTTACCACACAGGATGATTCAGGGGAAGGAAGGACGGACGGACGGAGTGGTAAAGTGATTTACTCTTTTCAAGACTAGACATAAAATACGCTAACATCTATTATTCTTGATGTAGGGAAAGGGGGGGGGGGGGACATTTGGCAGTTTAGAATAATAAAAAAAAACAATAAAAACACTCATTATGCAATGCCCTTCTGCTTGCAACAAAAAGCTCCTTGCATAAACGATGCCCTTTTAACACCGATTACTGTTTTAAGAAACAGAAAAGCACTTATTTTTTTCGTGTGGAGACTAGGAAGACCTGAATACATTTTGCTATTAACAAAAAAACTAAAATACTCCTCAGACATGGATAACTTTCTGCCCCCCCCCCGCCCCGCCCTCCTCTACACGGTGAGCCTGCAACATTACACACACGGGTGCAGTAAAGACTCACTAGAGAAGCACGGCTTCTTTTTCGTACTCGTCAGACGCCGCTCTGAAGAGATGCGGTTGCGTTCCGTCACTCCAGACGTTATTCTGTTCTGAGGCGTACTCGATAAGGGTCATCGTCGTCTTCTTTTTTTTTAAGCCATGTCATTCACGTTCAACAGCTCGTACGAAAGGAAAACAGGATGGAGAGATCGGCATTTTGCAGTCCTGATTCGGTCCTATGAGTTCAGAAGCCTCTGCGCTTCCTGCCGCTGGCGAATACTGACGCAGCTTGTCCAGCTCAGAACAAGAAGCTTTTGGTTTACGAAGGGTCCTCTCAGACCTGGCTGGGGGGACACGATGAGGGTGGACAGAGCATGCAGTCTTTGGACACGTGTGACCTGCCACCCTCTTCCCAGAGAAAAGGAAACTAAGACAACTTAAACAATCCCCATGAGTTTCAAGGGCAACTGTTGCAGGCACACACTGGTGTGATGAGAGATTCAGTTATCCTCCTCCTTCGTTATTAATTTAAAATTCACTAATTGGTATGACACTGTATTATAAGCACCTTTCTACAACCTTTGTTGGGCGTATTCGTTGAGAAGAACCGTGACTAATTCACCTTGGATGTAGAAGCACTGTTGATGGTCTCACCTTACAGTGGGAAAAATAAATAAATAATAAAATGCACATATATATGTATAATATGTATCGATTGGCAACTTGGTGCACCGGTGCTAGATGCAATAAAAGTTGTTTTTCAATGTTTGGGAGAAGGAGAGGTATACTTAGTAGAGTCGATTGGGATAAGACTCATTTGGAGATGTCGAGTGCCACTGGTAAAAGATGCTGCGAGGGTTCTAAGATTTTGCCATTGTTGGTGTTCTTGCTGTGGTCCAGTTCCTCCATGTCCATACTGACCGCCTCTTCGCTGACATTGGGAGTTGTATTTTCAGAGTTTGTTACGTCCATAGGACTCTCTCTCACCTCTTCAGAGCTCTGAGAGTCCGTTCCGCCGTTCTCTTTGACCTCTGTAACCTCCATCGGCTTTGCAGTCTTCACTGTGTCCATGTTGTCTCTGACTGCTGTGTTACTGGCCTGGGTGACTCCCGATTCTTTCGGCTCTGCCTCTGGAGTGACGGCGGCGGCTGAGTCGGCCATCTCGCCAACCTCAGGCTCAGCCTGCACCTTGGGCACTGTGCCGGCAGCAGGGACCTGCGCACCAACTTGGGCAGGGTTCTGCTCGGACCCTGAGGGCTTGGCACATGAATGTACTGTACCCTTGGGCTCTTGGGAGCAGTCAGCCTTGTCCTTGGGGTTGTCCTCCAGGCTTGCACAGATCTCTACACTCTGAGAGAGGTTAAAGCTGTGGATGAGGCGCACCAAGTGTTTCACTTTCTCCAGCGAGGCCTGCATTTCCTTCTGCCGGGCCAGGGTGCTGTTCTTGGTCTCCATGCATTTCTTAGACATTAAAGAGACAAGCATATCGTGTTAGTCATGAATCTGTTAATAAAGGGAGTAAAAATGTGAATGTGTGAGTGAGCGAGAGAGCGAGAGAGAGAGAGAGAGAGAGAGAGAGCGAGCGAGAGCGCACGCTTAGGTTTATGTAAATGACAAGTAGAGCAGAGCATCACTACTATAATATGATGGAAACATAATCTGAATATTTATCATCATGTTACTTTGTCCATGTACTGAGCCTGTCAAAATGGAGGCCCTCTAAAGAAAATGTCTGTAACTCCTAAACAGTTAATGTAATATTTTTAGCTGAAAGTCTACACTTCCATCACATCTTGATTGCTTCATTTCAAATCCACTGCGGTGGCATACTGAGGCAAAAATGACGAAAACTGGGTCACTGTCCAAATACCCACGGACCGGACTGTAAATCATTTACAATTACTAATGCAATCTTTGTATTAAAACATACATTTAACGCAAAGACAGCAATTTTAGTCACGTCTCTTTGTAGTTCCAGAGAAACGTGTTTGTATGGAAATAAGAGCTATTTGACGTGCAGACTGGACAATTGCAGAGGTTCACAAGGAAAGATTTCCATCTTCCCCACTGATTCACAGCGATTCAACTTATGTAATGACACCTCAATCTTTTAACAGCCAAGAATCTTGCAGTCTTGTGTTACACGTTAGGACGTTATAACGTAATTCAGCTCTGCACGGCTCTATATAGAGATGCACTTACTTCAAAACTGTCAAATAGGACAACGATGATTTTTATTTAAGGCTTTTCCAAATTATGTATCTTTGCATGAAAAGATAAGACACTATTTATATAATACAATATAATATATATGACTGACACTCTGTCCAGGGTGTAGCCCGCCTTGTGCTCCATACTCCCTGGGATAGGCTCCAGCTTCCCCATGACCCAATAAAGGATAAGCGGTATAGAAGATGGATGGATGAATGGATGATATATATGGCTGTGGCCATATATAATATCGGGCGGCTGTGGCTCAGTCGGTAGAGCGGGTTGTCCACTAATCCACTAATCGTAGGGTTGGTGGTTCGAATCCCGGCCCGGGTGATCCCATGCCGAAGTGTCCTTGGGCAAGACACTGAACCCTAAGTTGCCCCCGATGGCAAGCTAGCACCTTGCATGCAGCTCTGCTACCATTGGTGTGTGAATGTGTCTCATTTGTAAGTCGCTTGTAAATGTAAAATGATATTTCTGTAAAGCTGCTTTGAGACAATGTCCAATGTGACAAGCGCTATACAAATTGATTAATTTAATTTAAATGACGCACACTACCGGTCAAAAGTTTGTGGACACTCCACTGAAATGTTTCTCATGATCTTAAAAACCTTTTGATCTGAAGGTGTGTGATTAAATGTGTGAAATCGGTGTTGTAGACAAAAATATAATGGTGCTGACGTATTCGTTTCTTTCATTATAAAACTAATACTTTATTTATAAAAAATAAATATTGTTCTTTTACACCGACGAAATATTTTCCGAAAAGCAGCCGGTAAGAGTTCAGCGTCGGTGTGAGCTCCTTTAATACTGTTTAAAAAGCATCTCAGGGAAATTCGTCAAGAAATCGGTCGAGAAAACGCCAAGAATACCATCCATCCATCTTCAACCGCTTACTCCTTTTCAGGGTCACGGGGAACCTGGAGCCTATCCCAGG
>JAFFST010044854.1:190588-205188 GCA_022414735.1 Noturus placidus | reverse complement strand
ATGTGACAGAGTAAGATTTCTACAGGCATTCAAGCATATGCATGACACTTTTCATATGGACTCGTTTTTGGCAGGTTCCTAGAAATAAATTCAACATTTTGCAGTGTGCAAACGATGGACACACAGCCAGTCAAAAATCCCGTAATGCAATGGGATCGGTGCGGATGACCTTAGAAAAAAATGGCAGAAGCCAGCATGTCAGCGCTTTTAAAGTATTAAACCTTGGTTAAACAGGACTTGTTTAACAAAACCTGAATAAATTATCTTTTTGAAGAACAACAACAAAAAAAAACAGCTGTCACAGCGTTTGAAACCTTTTTTATGATCTCCGTCGTATCTTAACCGGCCAAGCTAACAGCAACGAGTTTACCTCAGCTGTTAACCCCGCCCACATTACATTGCTAATTCAATTAACTTTCCTGATGTGCATTTTTCTGTTAGTGCATTTTAATCTGGTGGACCATTTAAGATTTTAGTGTTTATGATGATGTCGAAGGTCACATGACAATGCCAACATAGCGGACATAGTATGTCCAGGATTATAGTCATACTACACACACATATTGGTATGTACTGTTTCAACAGCCGTGCAGTAGGTACTGTCACAGTACTGTCATTATTCCCCCTTGAAGCAGCGTGCTTCACGTGCTGCTTCACGCTGCTTCACGCAAGGGGGAATCATAAGCGCGAATGCACGAGCACCTGCTTTTCCGATGTTGACATTGTTGACATTTCAACACGTGTGTTTGTTTCTTTCTCTCATGTCTCCTCCCTGTTTCTGTCATTGGCTATGTTTTCACGTGTCTGTATTGCCCTCAGCTGCTAGCGATTTAGACGCTGATTATGTTTGCTTATATACCGCGTGCCTACCAGCACACGGCGTGGAATATTAAATTAGGTTATATTAGTATAGAAGATTAGTTTAGAGTGTTTACGTGAGATTACCAGTCACAGTTCGTTTCATGTTTCATGTTTCATGTTTAGCTTCGTTTGTTTAGTTCATGTTTCATATTTAGTATCTTGACCCTGTATCACGTGACCACAACCTAGATTCCTGCCTAGCCCGTTCATGCCTGTTTGCCGATCGCCTGACCCATTGCCTGTTTTTAGAAATCTAGTGTTTATAGTACTTTTTTATTTCAGATTCAAATATCTGATGGTATCAGGTCATGTTTAGATGCATTTAAATGCATTTTTGGTAAAGAGCCTGCCTCAGAAGTACTCAAAAGCACAACATGTGTTGTGATACGAGTGACCGGACCAGCCTGCTGCTTGGCAGGATCCTGTGTTATGAAAAGAGTTAAGCTATACTGTATGTGCCTCCCTGCTGGGTTTAATTTCTAAATCAACTGACGTAAAATCATCCACATCTGGCTCTGTGGACTGGGCTGATAATCCAGTTGTTTAACTTCTAAATTAATGCTCTTTCAATCCTTTTGTGCATTGGACAGTAATCTGGAGAGCATTATGCAAAACAGCAATTTGTGTATTTCTATGTACATCTCTTAAAACTCATTTTATAGTACAGAGTCTGAAAAGCATATTAAAGCATATGTTCTTTAAAAAACTTGGACTTTATAAGATGAACTTATTTTTTAATGGATTTATCCTACTAAATCGTATGCCATATGTTTCTTGTAAATGATCAACAATACGCTTGAATTGTATTCTGCTCACTTTGTGCCTTTGGATAAATGTGTCTCCAAAATGAATTAATACTAATTAATTACAGATTACTATTATTTAGTTTAATCTGAATATTATAGCCCTTAATGTTTTTATATAATATCTAATCTATTTTAAAATATCTTCAGTTCCAATTCCATACAGTATATTTGTCTTTTCTAATGCCCCAGAGCACATGATGTGTCCTGTTTAGGTAATCTCCTTCCACCATGACACAGCTAGGCAGTATAGGCAGTGTAATACAGATTAAATGCTGAAATACAGTGAAAAAACAAAACAGAAACAACAATACACACACAGACACGCACACTAAGCTCTGCAATAAACTCTTGTAGTCCAGCTGTCTGAGTTGCTATGGCAACATAGCCCCTGACTCCTTTCTTTTTTTCTCTCTTCTTTCTAGCCACTGTACAGTAAATGATGAAGATTGTGGTACTCTTTGAGGTCTTTCAGATAGTCAAGGCAAGAATATATAGTTGAAATTAATAAATGTGTGTCAAATATGAACCTAGTCCATTGTCTTAAGAATTTTACTTAAGATTTAAGATTTTAAATGTAGAATGCCTACTGACTGTTGTTTGCAAAACCATATGATGGTTTCCAAAGTGTTTGTTTGATAGTAGTAGTAATATAGAATTAGAAACGTATCGCTTTGGTGCCTCGAAAAGTAGGATCCACAGAACAAACTCCAGCCCTGCAGGTTTGTTACACCACACCCCTGATGATTATGTAATACAATTCTGCTGTACAATTGTGTGCCATTTAGTCATTAGCACAGATGTTTGCTTTTTTCCTCTCAGCAGAAGAGTAGACATTTTTTCCCACCCCCACCCACCCTGGCGTGCGGTTTACCACAGATTAAACAAGTTTGTGTTCTGCGCCTACCTAAGGATTAAACTCTGCTATTTGGTTGTAGTGTGAGAAAAAAAATCTGCTCTCAGGAGAAATCACTGCTCAGACTAATTGATGGAGTGGTCATTGTGGTCATTTGTGGAGAACATGTGGAAGAGTCATGTGAGTGATTGGTGTTTTTGATTGTTTTTTTTTTTTTTTGTCCAAGTGCTCGCATAAGACTATATTATAGCATGCTTCCTCTATTCAAATGTTACTGGTGGTTGCCACTGCATAAGAGTGTGTTATCAAAAACTGAAAGAAGATAAAGGAATGAAACTTAAAAAACAAACTCTAATAAACTGACAACTGAAAATTTTCTCATAATTAGATTTTTCTACTGCCTAACCCTACAGTCACACTAGCAGGAAACAAATCACTTGTGTGTCTTGTAGTTTGTCTCTTTGGGGCTTGCTTAGTGTTAATTAATGTTGTTGCTTGTGGAATGTATAGATTAGTAGAGCAAGCTAGCTACAATTATCACAGTCTTCAATTACTTCAAAAGTTTATTTTTCTTCCTAAATGTCTATACACATTGAAAGACAGATCACATATGACCAGATACTGTAAGATGAAGATGCCTTAGACAGTAAAAGTAAACTAATTGCAAGAAAAACACTAAAGTTGAGAGTGGGGAATTTATGAAATGTTTGTAGTATTTGAGGCAGTTTTTTGGATTTGTTGTTTTAATGTGACACACCTAATTTTTATAGAATTTTGAAAAAAGCTCAATATAAATGTCAGTTGCCATGCTGTTGCTTTGTTGCTTACCACTGTCGCTGAAATTGTGTCTTGCATGTACAGTACAAATGAATAGAAAATGAATGGTTGCTTTGTTGCATGCTAGAGTGAATGCAGGATTTCACAGAGGTTTTTTCTGTGATTGTTGTGGCCAAAAATGTTTGATATTGCTGCATCTTTTTCCAAAATTTACGATGCAGCCAAGTTTTTGTGCTTTTTTGTGGATAACCACTTGAATTGGTGAAATTGCCATCTCAAAAAAGTGTTTTGGACAGTCTTTTTCTGTGATTTTTCATGGCGAATGAGATGCACGTGAATTGAAGAGGGTTTTTAAAGAATTTGCTTTGTGATGATGTCACATGACGAGTCTGCGGTAATTATTAAATAACTGCAAGCTCCTCTGAATATTGTGGAGTTTGCTTGATTTCGGTTTCTTTCGCAAAATCATGAAATCCTGGAGAGATTGAAGTCTGTGGCATTAGAGTATCAGAAGATAATAAATCAATTTAAGCGCTAAAGCCTGCAGAAGAACTAAATTAATTTACTAATAAAACAGCACTTTTTGACCCTGAAGGCATCTTTACTTTATATAATTTCTTAGACTTCTGCTCAGTATCCTATTTACGTCAAGACAGTTAGTGTTTGTTAGTTAGCTGGGTCATGTTTTGCAGTCTTTCATTGTTAGGAAGAATGGGGACATTTAACTTCTGTAGCTTTGATAAATCATACCACGTCTCAAGAGAATACTTTATACAGTACATTACATATGAGAAGAGTCGCTCTTGGGGCCGAAAGCTAAATGAGTTGCAAATTATTGATCATGAGAGTAAGATCAATTGATGTGTTGGGGGCTGTTTATGGACCCTCCTGAATTTGTATTCTATTGCTTGCACCAGATCTCATAACATTAACTGGGTAGTGTGGGAACCATTGTACTGTAAGCAATTAATTTGACTTTTGCTACTGCAGAGGAAGAGAGTTCTGTGTGGCTTCTGCTTTGTGCTAGAACGCCAGACTGCCCACTAAAGAGTGTTGAGTAGGAGTTAGTAGTATACTCATAGTAGAATTGTAGGAATGAGTGTGATGGGTGTGGAAACTTCATCGCTAGTGATGGGAATTTATAGAAAGATAACGCGAAATAAAGTGGAGCTACAGGCCTGTTCTTACATTTGCATTTACACAAGAAATGTAGTACTCATGATAATACAGTTAGTTTGGAAGAAATGATCATATCCTGTAAGAGATGTGTTTTTGTACATGTACCGTATTTTCTGCACTATAAGGCACACATAAAAGCCTTAAATTTTCTCAAAAATCGGCCATGCGCCTAATAATCCGTTGTGCCTTGTGTGTGGACTGAGTTCCAAAATCTGTAAAAATGTGCGACTTTGGTAAACGCTCCGCTCGATTGACTGTCGGACCATTTCCCACTGACACAGGGACGTAATACGTACACTACGTACGCTGGCAAATAAACCAATCAGAGAACATTACATAATACGTACAGTATTACCTCCACCATGCCTCTGGTAGGTATACTACCGGTATGCTGCAAAACAACATTTGTTGAATAAAGTTCAACTTATCTCACTGTTTTGCTTCCGTTACCTTTTTTTTGTTGTTGTCCGTTGTCACGAAGTTGGAGGCAATAAGTAAGTGCAGGAGAACCGTCTTTATTTAAGAACGAAACAAACAAGCACCGCTTAGCATCCCCGGCTAAGGCTAACCATACTGGCTTCAAACAAACATAGCATTCGGCAAACACTCAGACAGATCTTCAAACAAAGAATAATAACTCGCAATGTGCTCTTAGACCCGAGGGGTTTAAATACCCAACATAATCAAACCAAACACAACACAGCTGGGATATCATCACCGAATCCAACCGAATCCAAAACAATTAGTCACGTGTCTAGAGTTAGTTCATGCGCGGGTGCCATCTGCTGGCTGAGGCGTAACAACCGTATGTTTTAGCATGCGCCTTATAACACAGTGCGCCTTATGTATTGGTTAAGTACATAAATAGACCCCGTAATTGAGACTGCGCCTTATAAATAGGGTACTTTTTTTTGGAGACTCATTAATGTGAACTTTGATTCATCAACTTCAAATTCTATACATGATTGCAGATGAGTTATTTCATTTTAAAGTCTTGAAAGAAAGTAAAACCCAAACAAAATCTAGAAATGATGACAAATAAAACAAAATAGACAAATTAGACAATTGGCATCCTAGAGGATGCGTGTCACTTGTCTATAGTCACCAATACACTGCGATTACTGGAACATTCAGCACATGCTGCGATCAGGAGGTGCTCTTTCACGATTTAGTCATTGTTTTTGTTATTTTCAGCTCTCTATGAGCTTTGCCTCTTATGGAGTTTGTTGAGCATCACTTAATGTAAATCAGCTGTGTCGTGAACACACTTTTTGCACTCTTTTGATTGATTTGCATTTTTCGGTGTTACTGAGACATTTGTAAATCTGGTGGGGATTTTGTTTGTTCTGCGAAAACATTTATATACAACTGTATCAAAAGAATAATAAATAAGGACCATTGTATACATTTCAATCATATTGCATTACTTTTCCCATTACCAGGTGCATTAAAGGCAGGATTGCCTGAGTTGTACATGGTGACATGGCATTATTGTGGTCATTTAGAGTAGCTCCTGGGTTCGGGCCTTTACACCAGTCCATTGACACTCCTGAACACTCGCTTGTTCCAAACATACCACTGACCCTCCATTCACATGCATAGTTGGTGGGTGTAAAAATAGCTGAGGCTCAAATGAACAGTGAGGAAGCCAGCAGTAGATGGTCATTTCTGTTTTTGGAAGAAGCTGGATGTCACACTAGCAAATAAACAAGTGAGTAAAGTGGCATGGTGCTCCCCAGTGGGACACAAGACTGGAGCTTAAGGAGAATTAGTTTAGTATTAGTTAGCATTCACTTTGCTTGAAACTTGTAATGGCATGAAGTTCAATTGTAGTTGTCATGGGCAACACAGCAATGCATAAAATGCCCAAGGAAACGGAGGACAGTCCAGAACGGGATAATCCTTATTCCATTAGTGATGGTTCTAACCAGAGCTGGAGCACCGAACCCTTGGTAAGAATCCGCAGATTTGCATCTTAGTGTCATTACTTGGTGTTTTGGACCTCTAGTTGGAATCACAATGTTACATTACCTACTTTATGAACTAAACTTGCACAGAATATTCACCTTTAATCTTTAAATAAATCTTTAATCATTTAACAACGGTTCCTTATTGAGTTTCTCTATAGCAAGATAAGTTTGACATATTTTCATACCAACGTTGTGCAGATTTGTTTTACGGCTGTTCTATTCTATTGCTTTCTGTTTCTTACATGACTGAACAGCTGGTCAGATCCATTCAATTGCAAAATGGCACATGTCCAAACACTCACCTCCTTTTTTGCCTATTCATATTTCCTGCTTGAATCTCAACTGATCTCAACTGCAGTGTACAGATAACATAATCTGACTGTAGTTTTCTGCAGGTCTGCAGCTTTCAGACGATGTTACTTGGGGATTCTCAGAGTGGCAATCAGATTCCTTAGATACAGTTCTCATTTCAATTGTTTTGGTATGTTATGGAAGGAAACTCACTACTTATACTACTGTACATTATGACTGCTGGATTCTAATTTTGATCATCATACTGTCTTAAAAGTGGATTGTTTCTGGCTAGTCCACAGACAAGTCTTGTCTTTGGTTGGTGGAGATTTATTTATTTTTGCCACTGTAACTCAAATAATAATAATAATTATCAATTTGTATAGCGCTTTTTTACAATGGTACATTGTCTCAAAGCAGCTTTACAGAAATATCATTTTTACATTTACAAGCGACTTACTAATGAGATCACATTCACACACCAATGGTAGCAGAGCTGCCAGCTTGCCATTGGGGGCAACTTAGGGTTCAGTGTCTTGCCCAAGGACACTTCGGCATGTGGAGTCACCCGGGCCGGGATTCGAACCGCCAACCCCACGGTTAGTGGATTAGTGGACAACCCGCTCTACCAACTGAGCCACAGCCACCCTAAATGACATTTACCTCCATGAAACTATACTTTCCTCAGAATAGAACACTGTCTGACAGCATGGAAATGATGTGACCAGACACAGGTAGACAGAGGAAGTGTATGTTGAGTCTTATTGTACACGTCTAAAACCCCCTGTTTGTAGTAAGATGTTTTAATATAAAGATTATTGTTTCAATGTTTGACGTTGTTTCTCAAAATATACAAAAGTATATACTCTAAATTTGTGCTGTCATGGTAAATATTTATCATTATTTATGACTTATTAAGCATTCTGTACTTTAATGCCCCCTTTCTGCCTACTTGTGGGCGGCTGTGGCTTAGTTCGTAAAGCGGGTTGTCCACTAATCGTAGGGTTGGTGGTTCGATTCCCGGCCCGGATGACTCCACATGCTGAAGTGCCCTTGGGCAAGACACTGAACCCCAAGTTGCTCCTGATGGCAAGTTAGTGCCTTGCATGGCGGCTCTGCTAACATTGGTGTGTGAGTGTGTGTGTGAAAGGGTGAATGAGATACAGTGTAAAGTGCTTTGGAACCGTTTATGTTAAAGAAGCGATATATAAGTGCCGATCAATACTTCATTTGGAAAGGTAAGAGGGCGCACGGTGGCTTAGTGGTTAGCACGTTCGCCTCACACCTCCAGGGTCCGGGGTTTAAGTCCCGCCAGGGCCATGTGTGTGCGGAGTTTGCATGTTCTCCCCGTGTGTCGGGGGTTTCCTCCGGGTACTCCGGTTTCCTCCCCCAGTCCAAAGACATGCATGTTAGGCTGATCGGCGTGTCTAAAGTGTCCGTAGTGTATGAATGTGTGTGTGAGTGTGTATGTGATTGTGCCCTGCGATGGACTGGCACCCTGTCCAGGGTGTACCCTGCCTTGTGCCCGATGCTCCCTGGGATAGGCTCCAGGTTCCCCCGTGACCCTGAAAAGGAGTAAGTGGTTGAAGATGGATGGATGGATGGAAAGGTAAGAAAGGTTTAGGTAGAAAACTTTGGATTCTGTATCGCAGTGCTCACTTTTCTGCATGCCTTTTGTATATGTGGAAGGTTAAAAGTATTATCTGTTAGGGGGCAGGTCAGGGCTGAGGAGGCATCTCTGGCTGATGGGTTTCCATGTCATTGTGTGAAATGAAGGATTTTATGGAAATATTATCTGTCACTGTTGAGAACCATGGTGATATCATACAAATGTGCACTCAACCTCTTTATCCTGGTCAGGGTCTCAGTTGGAGTGCAAAAATACAAAACAGAGACTGATATAATGTAGGAAAAGTACATCTTTTGTCTTTGGTCTGAGATTGATCTTGTTTAAAACCAAACTCTAGAGTGAGATAGAATCCCCCTAATTTCATAAACTGCATAGTTTTAGTATAACTGGAAAAATGTGTTGGAGGATGGTTGGAGTCAGAGAAAACTCACAGGGCTGCAGGACCTCCATTTTCATTCACGATGCCACACACTACTAACACACTGACCAACTGCATGTGGGAGCCATCTTGTATGCAAATCAAATATGCTGCCTTTAAACTTATTTCTCTTAGACCTTGTTGCTGTCCAAAGACAAGGAAGGTAGAGTGAGTGCCAGGCTCCCTGCTCATCTTAACAGCCAAACTGTGCTTCAGCCTTCTGGCTGTGATGGGTTGTGACTCACATAAATTGTCCTCTCATCACATCCTGTGTCCTTGAGGTTAGGGTATTGCTGAAGAGATGAAATCAAACCATGTCGTGTGGCTGAGTGGTGTAAATCAACCCAGGACAATCAATTAATTTTTAGCCAGATTGCTCCATCTAGGGTTCTTTAGAAATGTATTTCTACAGTATGTGTATGGCATACAAAGCATTGCTGCAGTATAAGATACTGACTACTGATGGAATTACTACAATCAAGTATAATTCACTGCTTCTTGCAGACTGATGCCTTTCCACTGGGATTGATTTTTAGCTTAGTTGTTCTGAAGCAGTTAGCCTAAAATAAGGGTAACTAATAATTGATTAATTAACGAATTAACTAACAATTGATAATTGATTAATTTGTAGATTTTTTATTTCTTCGATTAATTTGTATTTTTAATTTAAGTAAAACAATATCCATCCATCCATCTTCTACCGCTTACTCCTTTATCAGGGTCACAGGGACCCTATCCCAGGAAGCTTCGGGCACAAGGCGGGGTACACCCTGGACAGGGAGCCAGTCCATCGCAGGGCACAATCACATGCACACTCACACACCTTCACACACCTTCCCACACAATCATACCATGCATGTCTTTGAACTGGGGGAGGAAACCGGAGTACCATGAGGAAACCCCCGATGCATGGGGAGAACATGCAAACTCCACACACACGGCCCCGGCAGGACTCGAACCCCGGACCCTGGAGGTGTGAGGAGAACGTGCTAACCACTAAGCCACCGTGCGCCCCAATTAAAGCAATATGCTAAATACAAATAAATATATTTATAAACTATTTATTTGCAGCATTTTAATCAACACTGCTTCATAATTAGGCTTAATTAAATAACAGTTCTCTAACTACAATACAGCATTGCTGACATTTATCAAGTAATCCATACAGCATGAGAAAATTATCAAGTGCGCATGCCAACCGAATGAGACAATCAAACTAACACAAGTTGATGGTATTTTGTACACTTTTTAACAACGGAATGTCTTTTCTGTATTTCAAGCCCTGATTTGTTCAAATTCCAAACAGACAATTCAAAGTAAAGGCAAAATTTAGCTAACTCTCATAAGCTAAGTCATTTAGCTTACCATGTGTGCACGTGAGGCGAATCATTTTCAATGTGTCGAATCCAAAGCTTTGGGGTTGACTCTTAGGTTTTATTGTCTGGAATTAGTGAATCGACTCATTTTGGGCTCGACTTCGGTCGGACTGAAAGCAGGATGAAGACTTGATGATTGAAACACAAGAAAAAATAAAAATAGTCAGTATATTGTGTATGCAAAGAATACGTAATCATTTATCAGTGCTACTGAGTTGGACAAGAAGGTCTCACAAGCGAATTGATTAAAAAGCAAACATGCATGACTGATTTGGGTTTTGAAGACTAATCGTTGATTTGAGACAATGCTTATTTTCAAATCATTATGTTGTCAATACAAACAACTCACTATTTGATCAAAGTAGCACGAGAATATATTTTCTGTTAGGGAAAATTAGATATATGGCCATAAATGTGCAATACTGATTACTGCTAACTGTTTGGAAGACTGATGAAGCCTTTATGATTGTTTCTGGAGAGTGTTATTTTGTTTGTAGGCACCCCGCACACCCCAAAGGAACTTTGAATGTCATACAGATGGTTGCTGGGTGGCATATAAACACACGTGCTTTAATGTGATGATAGGATTTCTAGAAATAGATTTGAAATGATGCGCAGGTGCCGCACAGTGTGAGTATGTGTGTGTGTGTGTGTGTGTGTGTACTCAAGATTTTCTGGACATTTATCTTGCCTGATAAATGTAAGTAGTCTATTCTAAGACTTGGCAGACACTATGGATAATGAACAAGGAACACAAGCTCCATTTTAAGATGGTCACTAAGCTTATTGGCATAGAAAGGGTTTGTTGCACATGGACATTTTTACATGTGGATTATTTGTCTTTCATTTCTTCAGTCACTGTTCAAGTTTGATTGGTTCCATATATTTGTCTCTTTCAAATCAACTTGCGATATAAGAGGAAAACATGTCACTGACTGTAATGTCATAAAAACATTACTTCAGTATTATTCTAAAAATGATTCTTGTTATTCATCTCTTAGATAAGAACACAACTGATCATAACAGCCTTATGGCAGCATAACTGCCCAATGAATTGTTCTGCTGCCATGGTTTCTGAGTCAGTGGTCTCTGTGGTCACTAGGAAGGGGTTTAGTTTTCTGCAATGTTATTCATAGTGAAATGTTGTATTATTCATAACTCCTTCTAATCAGTGAACTGATTAGAGCAGATAAATTCGTGGTGGATGAATGCTTTATGCAACACTAGGCACTCATTGGCCTTTGGACACAATTTTTTAAAAATCATTTTTATCAATCATATTTACACTTCTGGTTGATGTTTGTTAAGACAGTGAGGCTCATCATCCACAAAACTTCAAGCTAAGATAAGAGTGCACCAAGAGAGTGTCGATATTCTTGTTCTTACGGATGAGTTTGTCTTTGTAACAATCTTACAGTACATCTTTTTAAAACACGCCCCCGCCTGCTACACACCCCCATCAGTTGATACAGGCCTTAGGAAGTAAAGCCAGCCACTACCATATGCACTCTCAGCCTGTGGACCACTGTGAAGTTAAAAGGTTGTAAACTACTACCAGATATCAGTGAGTAATCCTTGGCATCCTTCATGCAGGAGATTGTGGTCAGAACAGAGGGTGAAAGGACATCCCAATAAATAAATAGATAAGGCATGAGTGATGGCTGATGTACAGCACTGGACAGTCCTCACCCCCGCATCATGTCTAACTGTAACGCCTTCTTTTTGGTCTCCACCCAAGGGGCACCCCGTCGCTCGCCTCCATCTGGTCACAGTCACACGACGTACCAGGAAGTGCATCCACTACACACACCTCACATCACCCTACTTGTTAGAATCCCACATGTCTGAAGACAGCCAATCTGATCCCAAAATTCCTCAACAGGAAATTATTTTTTTATGTTGCTGGTCCATATTGAATGGCACCAAAGTATATTTGTGCCATTGACCATGAAAATACTAAACCACACCCCCGCCTTATAAAGTCATTCTAATCGCATAAACCTTTTAAGTTTATCTTAGTAAAATCACTGAAATGACCAGTAAAATCTCACTGGTTTTATTCTTGAACCTGAAGGCTCTCTATAAGTAGAGTGACTCAGATATAACAGTCCTATGTCTCTGTATGGGTGATGTTTTTTCTGTCATTCTTTGGAAAATTTTTAAGCTCTTTTGACTGTAAAGAAAGACATACTTCAAAAATGTTATGGTGGTGTTTGGGGACACCTACATAACATTCTGGGGCATAAAACTTTATTTGTTTGCAGATATTGTATCTGTAGTGCACATTGATGATTGGAGAAGGATAATGTATGACTTTGCAACAAAATCAGAGGGCTTTGCTGTTTTGTCACTGGTACTATTGTGCATTTGTAACAATTCTCTGCTATATTCCACACAGCTAATCTAATCTGCATTCATTTCATGAATGCAGAACAAAGAAGAAATCATCCCACTTCTGTTTTGTCAGTAACAGGCTGGCTGATTTGTGTGTAGAAACTCAGTCATTTGTTGTGACACATTGAATCTATTTGTTCAACACATTAACTGGAACTTTTTCTAAAAAAAAAACCAAAACACATATTTGGAAAAAGATTGAAAAGTAATTTTTTTAAACTAGTAAATTAAATAAAGACTAGTGAATTAAATAAGTGTTGTTATGAGGAAATATTTGCACAAGATGAACCAGTATTTTATGGATAACACTGGGAAGGTTTTGCTTTTCAGTGTGGCATGTTTTCTGTATTTCACTAATTGTTACGTCCTGGGTGGTCCCGGCCCCCTGGGCAGAATGTCCCAAGCAGAGCCAGGGGACGGGGCAGCAGTCCAGGAAAAACAAAAACGCTGAGGGATGCACCTGACCGAGCAGGAAAGTAGCGCGACAGTCACAGGAACACAGGAAAGCAAAGCCGGACAGGGAGGCAGAGCGACGGTCTCCGTCTGGACAGGGAGGCAGAGCGACGACCTCCGCCAGACAGGGAGGCAGAGTAACGGTCTCAGCCGGACAGGGAGGCAGAGCGACGGTCTCAGCTGAACAGGACGGCTGAGTGAAGTCCTCAGCTGCACAGGAAGGCTGAGCGACGTCCTCAGCTGAGCAGGAATGCTGAGCGACGTCACCTCACCAGACAGGGCGAGTGAGGCCTGTCCCCCGCCATGGGCGTAGAGTATGCAACGGTAGGTGACATAAGCTGTCGCAGGCGATGAAGCCGAGCGAGTTCCCCCGTGATCAGCTTGTTCTGCATGGCACACCACCTCCTAAGTTCAGCAGAACTAGACTTTGGATGGAAGTCCTTAGTTGAGCAGGAAGGCAGAGAGACGATCTCAGCCGAACAGAAAGGCTGAGCGAAATCCACAGCTGAACAAAGAGGCAGAATGACGTCTGCCGCCGAGTAGGAGAACTGAGCGATGACCTCAGCTGTACAGGAGCGCAGAGAGACGACTTCAGCTGAACCTGAAGGCTGAGCGAAGTCCTCGGCTGAACAGGTAGGCTGGGCGACGTCCTCCACTGAACATGCAGACTGCAGCTGAGCTTTTTCCACTTCCAACTGAATAATTTTGTCCTGTTGCACTTGCGACTTCTGGAGAGCTGCTCTCAGTTCTTCTTGATTTCTTATCATTTACATTTACATTTAAATGTAATAAAACGCTTTTATCCAAAGCGACTTACAAATGAGTGCACACTCATTCACCAATGGTAGCAGAGCTTCCATGCAAGGTGCTAGCTTGCCATCGAGGGCAACTTAGGGTTCAGTGTCTTGCCCAAGGACACTTCGGCATGGGATCACCCGGGCCAGGATTCGAACCACAAACCCTACGATTAGCGGACAACCCGCTCTACCGACTGAGCCACAGCCGCCCATCATCAGCTCCACATTTTCTTCCAGGTCTCTCTTTAGTTGATCTCTCTCCTCAGTAATAGATTGCAGCTCTACTTGGATGTACTGAACATTCTCGGCTTGCTCAGAGACTTTGCTGTGAATTATTTCTTGCAGCTGGTTCCTCTCTGCAGTTGTGGCAGTCAACTCTAACAGAAACCTCTCTTTTCCACAGTGAAGCGACTCCAGTTCCTCACCCAACTGTACCGACTTCTGTTTGGCTTCCTCCAAGGCACTGAGGAGACACCTGTTATCCTCCAAGAGGTGTTCCAGCTCTGCTTGAACCTTTGCAAGCTGCTCTGTGGTCTCAGCATGCTGTTGGCTTAGCTGAACTTCCTGGAGTTTTGCATCAGCCAACTCCCTCTGCTTGCTCTCTAGTTCCTCCCGGACCTTTACAGACTCTCGTTTCAGTCTCTCATTGTCTGCCTGTGACACGGCCTGAGCAGAGTGAAGATTGTCCCGTTCCTCTTTAACAGAGTCAAGAACTCGCTCGGGCCTCCCAGCCAGCTCTATCAGACCACTGCAGATGATTCAGAATGCTGCAGCACGCCTGGTCTTCAACCAACC
>JAFFST010044854.1:150087-185130 GCA_022414735.1 Noturus placidus | reverse complement strand
AAGGTGGTTCGCTGGATTCCCAAAGCTTTGGAAATGGCTTTATAACCCTTTCCAGACTGATAGATCTCAATTACTTTCTTTCTCAATTGTTCCTGAATTTCTTTGGGTCTCGGCATGATGTGTAGCTTTTAAGGATCTTTTGGTGGACCTTACTGTGTCAAGCAGCTCCTATTTAAGTGATGCCTTGATTGTGAACAGGTGTGGCAATAATCAGGCCTGGGTGTGGCTAGAGAAATTGAACTCACGTGTGGACAACCACAGTTATAGTAAGGGGGGCAATCACTTTTTCACACAGGGCCATGATGGTTTGGATTTTTTTTCACCTTTAATAATAAACACCTTCATTTACAAATTGCATTTTGTGTTTACTTGTGTTGTCCTTGACTATTGTTTAAATTGGTTTGATGTTCCGAAACACTTAAGTGTGACAAACATGCAAAGGAACAGGAAATGAGGAAGGGGGCAAACACTTTTTCACACCACTGTAATTATGTTTCATGTAATAATAAAGCTTATGTTTCATATCCAGATTGTTAAAATTGCTGGGGTTTTGTCTGAGGACAAGACTGACAGAATGACAGCTGATATATCCTTTCCATGAGAAAGCGCTGGTCATGCTTATTAATGTAGGCTAGTCTAAACTTATTGTCCTGTCAAATTTGCATTATTAGGTAGGACAGAAAAGGGATTGACTGGAGAAGCTAGTGAGATAACTAGATAGCTAACGTTTGCTAGTTTCATAGCCAGTAGCACTTGGCTAGCTACATGCATTGTGTGAACAAAAGCAGGTATATAACTTCATTTTGAATGTAAATGTACTTTTTTTTTTGTTTTAAAGAGCTAAACTAATTTTAGTCATGTTCGTATATACAGTATAATGTCCTGTCCACAATGTTCTGTGTCCTTTCCTCCTGCTATTTATGTGCTTTAGCTTTACACAGCATTAATTTGGAATTTAGCTGCTTCTAGGGAAATAACTATTAATGTGCTGACTGTCATATTGATATTTGCATAGGCACGCGCTTTCATATATACTAATGTCACCTTGTGTTTTTCTAAGCAGCTGATACAGTAAACCAAGTCCTGCTATAATAAGCAGTGATAAAGTTTATTGTACAATATTGCAATTATATAATGAAAGTATGTGATTAGCCTTGCAGTGAATGCATTTGTATGACTTTCACTAAACACCGGAGATGGGAAAAGGCTGTTTTTCTTGTTGTTTAAATGTAGAAGGAATTACTGAGGTCAGTTTATATTTCCAGATGGCTCTGCATCGCTGTACACTATTTAAACACAAGCACCTGAAACAGAACCATGTGTGGGCATATCCATCCAAATGACTAAGCAAATTATTTGAAAATATGATTCAAATCACATGATATTGCTTATGTGGAAATTATATTCAAAAGAAAAGTCTTTGTACCTCTATTGATTTACATATGCTATTTGTAAAGTATTGAGATGGTAGGCTTAATAAAGTGTGCCGCTATCTACACATTAAACTGTGATCCAGAATATTAAACATGATTGTGACAGGATTTCTAACCCCTGATCAATTGGTCAGTTTCATATGGCAGAATCCACTCTAAAAATAACATTTTCTTTTCTTTTTTTTTATATTATCCAGTCGGACAGCAACACCAGTTTCTTACGGGCTGCGAGAGCTGGGAACATCGACAAGGTTCTAGAGTACCTTAAGGGTGGCGTGGACATCAGCACTTGCAATCAGGTGAGATTTCTCACACAAATGCACACAGTTTAAAACCTAACTAGAGGAATTCTTATGTTACACTGATGTATAACCCATGAGTAGACTCGTTCTATTCCCCTGCCTGAATCCTATGTTTTAGCTCAATAACCAATCATGCCTAAATGTTTGTGGCACATGCATCAGTCCATCGGTCCTAAATGACACATGTGACCTTTCTAGTGAACAGTGAACAAGAGACATTTATCTAGATTGCTTCTTTGTCCTGATTTTAATCAGTTACCAGATTGTTTGTTTTTTTTGATTGTTTGTTTGTTTTTGGTAAGGTGGTTGCTCTTTAATTGTGCTCCTAGCAGCATGTTAAACATAATTTATTTACCAGAATCCAGTTCTTGTGCCTGTCCTAAGAAAAATCTCCAGTTAATAAATGTGATAAGTACATCATTTATATTTACAATCAGTGAAGTAAGATGTTGCTTAGCAACAGGCTACAATAACACTTTGTGTTTAACTCCCAAAGGCCACTATATCCCAAGGGCATCCTTTGATTACTTTCAAAGAAGTCTGCCAATATAATGCAAATTTAAAGTGAAATTAACCTTTCTCTTTACATGTAGCCTTGCATTGACTTTGCATTTTGGTATATTTAGACTTGA
The DNA here is from genome assembly GCA_022414735.1 of Noturus placidus. Classification (NCBI taxonomy): domain Eukaryota; kingdom Metazoa; phylum Chordata; class Actinopteri; order Siluriformes; family Ictaluridae; genus Noturus; species Noturus placidus. The sequence goes on along the minus strand of JAFFST010044854.1, from coordinate 182,763 downwards.
ACACCTTTGCAGATGAAATTGATTAAATGGCTACACTCATATGCAAATAATATACCAAAGGACTCTTCTTAATAAAATGGCTGTCACTGTATTTGTAAATCTGTAACATCCAGTTGAATATGACAGGTCAGAAATGCCGGTGCTTAGTTTGTGTTTAATTATGGGCAATACAACAATCGTAATCACTGTCCATTGCGGTGATGCAGGCAGTTAACGATAATCAAGGGTAACCCATAATCAAAAGCAGTAACACAGATGAAGGTTGGAACAGGGAAAGAAAACTAGAAAACAACACTAACAAATGCACGATACAACCCACAATACTTTGTAGTGAGACATCGAAACACTACATAGGCAAACGAGTAAGAATCAACACAAAACAGGTGAACACAACTGAGGAACAAGCCAGTGACTTGATGGAGCAGAGATAGGACCAAAACCAAAACAAAGACATAGAGCAAAACAAGCACATGAATAACTAATAACCAGCACATTCTGTGCTCTGAGGGAGAGAATTTGTGATGTTTCGAAATCAAAATCTCAGTGAATAAATTATTTTTATTTGTGTTTAGAGTTGAATTAACTGCATAAAAAAGTGCAAATTAAATGGCCCACAATTCCAGTGATTTTATTTTTAGGAAAACCTCGAAAGACCATTCAAGTTCCACCACTTACTTACTCCATTACATCACCTCTGTGCTCATAGTGATGAGCTTATTGATGAGCTTTTTGCTATTATTGATCACTAAGACAGGTAGAGAATAAACCCAAATTATTTTACAAACCTAAACGAATCCAGCCTTCTTGCTCAAGTGCTTAGGTTCTGTAGCCCTTCCTACATTGTAAGGACAAATTCAGTAAGATCGACAAATGAATATCTCCAGTCTTTCTACTAGTTTTTTTCATAGAAAACCCCACAAGTTTTGCTCAACAGCTTCCTTCTGAAAGACTCTTCTGTATGTGAATTAATCATAAAATCCAACTCCTCCTCCTATAACCTTGATCCTTTTTAATCTCAAGTTTATAAACCTGTGTAAACCTGCATATTTCTTCATCATATTTCTATCACTCCTGTTACAGTGAAACCTGGTGTTGATATATTCTCACTTGATCTCCATATCTGCAGATGTGTTGGAACGAGATACTCAGATTTATATTACTGATAACTACCACCCTTGACAGCAAGTGTTTATTTCCATAGGATTACATATCTGGTTAGATTTTCTGGCTAAGATCCTCAGAAATGCTGTGATCAAACAGGAAAAGGCGATCACACATGCTAAAATATTTCGCAACAAGGTTTTTGCATTTAATATTTAAAAGAAAAACAATTGTCCTGTTGCATTCATATACTGCGACATTTGTTGCTCTGTATTTCATCATTCGGTATTAATGTGTGAAAATAAATAGCAAATTTCCAACTGCGCCATGGAAATAGAGTAGTAGTAAAAACCAGTCACATGTCACATTCTGACTGAGGGTGTTGAGTGTTATCTCCTTTGCCGCTGTCCAGGAGTAACCTGCAATCATGTCACTAATATTTTAAATCGTTACAACAACAAAATATAGTGAGGGAAATTTGGAAAGTAGTTTGTTTGTATAAAAGCACATGCTGTTTATCTTCATTTCTAATTGCATATTTGAGTGTGTATATGACCTTTTTCCTTTTCCATTCACTATGTGGGCAGTGTCCTTGTTCAGGCCAGGCATTTGAAATACTAGAACCATGACCTATGTGGAGAGATTATTCAGTCTCTAGTGAGTGAAAGACTCACATGTTGCTCTGCAAAGGCTCAGTCAGGAGAGAATTAAGTGATTAGTCATTTAATTATAAATATTGAATAAATGCAATTTACAGAGAGAAAGACATTTGTCTTACACTGGTTTGAAGCTTCATAATGGTTTTATTCCTTTGTTCAAAACATAATTTGATTGACTTCACATTCACTTTTATTTCTAACTGCCATGTGCTAACCATTTCATTTAAATTCTATAGGAGGAAATACTAATCTCTATAACATAAATAAATTAATTGATTTTCTCACCCATCGTCGTCATCTTCTGATAAAGATTTTGGAAAATACACAAAAAAACACAAAAGAACACTTGTAAATATTGTAAAATTACTTGAAAATATCATTCCTTCCTATGTAATTTAAGAGTCAATTCTTGTGACGGTCACATGTCATGCATTGTGATCAATAAATCCTCACATAGGCCTCTAGCTGTGCTGTAGCAAATTAATCTCTGCTCATAAATCTCGTAAGGTATATATCTTTACCTCTGGTTATTTTTGGGCTTAAGAATTACACAGGGACTCACTCCATCATGGTTACCACAAACATATCACTCATTTCATCAGTTATAGTTCCTCTGAAGCACGTATCATTTCATTAATACAATAGCACAGTAGACTTGCCATATTCCATAAAGTTATTACATGTAATTACAGTTTTTATTAAGATATCCACTATTGATTTGTTAGTGGTTGCTGTAGTCAGAACAGTCAGTCAGTCAGGGACTATTTTATTATCTCTCAGAAATTACATTTCATTCTTGTCCAACTAAACAGAGGACTATGAACGTTGTGATAAATCAGATCTCCGCAATTATGAAGCATAACCGAATAAGCTTTAAAGAGGACACGGTAATCAAATTGAGCTTTTCAGCAGGTGCTCTTCGATGCTTGGTCTGGTGTAATTAAACTGCTGTGTTGGTGCTGGTGGTGGAATGTAGGACAGAGTGGGGGTGTAGGCAGAGAGATGGATTAAGTGCCGCTGAATGTGAGCAGCAGAGATCCTCATAAATTTTGCCTACCTGCAGTAGAGCACCGCTCTCAGACAGTCATAGATTAGAAACATTCATTGTCACAGACTGATACAGGCTGATACAGAGGGTAATGAGTCCTGATCATTGATAGTATGTGTAATATGTTATATATATAAACATTTTGTGGCAATTTAAACATGAATATTGCATGGATAACTGGTCAAAATTCCAGCAAGCCAGTGTCAGAGACTGGTGGACAATTATGCAAAATGCCTACAAGAAGTTATTGCTGCTAAAGGGAGCAATGCTAGCTTCTGAGGCCAAGGGTATACTTACTTTTTTGACAGAAGTATACCACATTTATTGATATTTCTGTTGAATAAATGATTGAAAAAAAAAACATTTTCCTTGTGGTTTTGTTCAAGTCTATCAACTTTATCATTGGGCACTGTTTCAAAGATGATCAAATGTTTGCTTGTCCAAATGTAACAAAAAAAGCCAACATTTTCCATGGGGTGTACTTATTTTTTCACATTACTGTATGTAGACACCTGACATTGTAGAACATCCAATTTCAGATATAGTTCCCCTTTGTAGTTATAATAACCTCCACTCTTCTGGGATGGATTTCCACTAGATTTTGGAGTGTGGCTGTGATGATTTGCTCATTCAGCCACAAGACCATAAATGAGGTCAGGTGCTGGTGTTGGGTGAGGAGGCCTGGGGTGTAGTTGGTGTTCAAATTCATCCCAAAGGTGTTCAGTGGGGTTGTGATTAGGGCTCTGTGCGGGCCACTTGGTCTAACCTTGGCAAACCATGTCTTCATGGAGCTCATTTTGTGTACAGGGGCATATTGTCATGCTGGAATACTGTGTGTGTGGTCTTCTTAGTTCCAGTGAAGGGAAAAGGTTAATGCTACAGCATGCAAAGACCCAGCATATACACATACTATACAATTGTGTGCTTCAACCTTTGTTACAACAGTTTATGGAGTGCCCACATTCAGTATGTGTGTGATAGGTAGTTGTCCACATACATTTAATAGAGTAGCTTGTACCTATGTAATTTTTGCTCAGTTCTTTCTTAAATTGCTGCAAAAACATAGTAAAAAATAAAATACTGTATTGAGCACCTGCATTTTTTTATGCTAACTCGTATGTTATGTTTACCTTTACAGCATTGTTTATTATATTGTAATATATTATTGCACTTTGTTCCACTAGAACTGTGTACTAGTCAGTGCTGCATTGTCCTTTACTGTGCCTATTGTCCGTCCTGTTTTAGTAATTATTGTATTGTCTTGCACTGTGCACTTTATGTAGTTCTGTATAGGAACTCTGTGTTGTTTTATGTAGCATCGTGGTCCTGGAGGAACATTGTACCATTTCACAGTGTACTGTACTAGCTGTATGATTTTAGTTGACTTGATAATTAAATGGCTAAACCTAATAAACCTGCCCCTATTGTAGTATTATATTACAGTCTATTACAGCTGTCATTATAAAATCCCATTTAATCAACCTTGATTGTGATTTGCTGATCCATCCATCCATCCATCCTCTACCGCTTACAGCCTTTTCAGGGTCACGGGGAACCTGGAGCCTATCCCATTAAGCATCGGGCACGAGGCGGGGTACACCCTGGACAGGGTGCCAATCCATTGCAGGGCACAATCACATACACACTCACACACTACGGACACTTTAGACACGCCAACTTTGCTGATTGATTTTATTTTATTTCTTCTGATAATGGGTTTCCAATGTATGCAGCATAGAAATAAAGTTATATGACCAAAACAAAAAGTGCTGCTGAGTGATTTCTCCAAAGCAGTCTGATTTTTCTCATTTCAAAAAGATGTGCAGTGGTTCCCAAACTTTTCCAGGGCAAGGCCCCCCAAATGGCATTAACATTTGACCGAGGCCCCCCTTTTGCAAGATGTCTTTAAAACACATTAAAAATACAGACTACTGAATATATCCCCCTTTTTTTATTAATAATTACATCTTACATCTTTACATTACATTACATTAGGAATTGATTGTGTGTGTGTGTGGTTGTCTGTGTGATTGTTGAGCCCCCCCCCCTTTGAAAACCACTGCACTAAGCAACTTAATACCATGAGCATCAGTGGTTAAGTGTTAAGCAAAAAACAGTAGGAAATATGGTCTGTATAGTTTTCTCAGGGGAGGACAGATAAACATAGCAAATCTGGATGGAAATAAAATCCCAGAGTATCACTTGCAAATGATGAAACTATCTCAGAGCAGCATGGGAATATAATCCAGTCTGAATAGGGTTATGGACTTTTGTTGCAACACAAGAGGGAAGACACATCAATATTCTTATTAGAATTATGTATTAACAGCAGTGTCTCTGATTTCCTGGGGCATGCAACTCATTTGTACTCATTCAGAGTAGTTGTTTTGGAGTGTACCGGAAGTTTTTTCAAGGGGGTTACTAGTGCATTTGTTCCTTTGCTTCTGTTAAATAAATAAGAAATTGTTAAAATGAAATTTGAAGAAGTATGTTATGATGTTTTTGTTTTTGCTTGCCATCTTATACAACCCCAATTCCAAAAAAGTTGGGATGCTGCGTAAAATGTAAATACATGGAAATAAAAACAGAATGCAATGATTTGCAAATCTCATAAACCCATATTCACATTAGAAAATAGAAAACATATTAATGTTTAAGCTGAGTAAATGTACCATTTTAAGAAAACAATATAAGGTAATTTTGAATTTGATGGACACGACAACGTTGGGACGGCGGCAACAAAAGGCTGGAAAAGTAAGTGTTACTAAAAAACAGTTTGAGGTTAATTGGCAACAGGTCAGTAACATGACTGGGTATTAAAACAGTATCTTAGCGAGGCAGAGTCTTTCAGAAGTAAAGATGGACAGAGGCTGACCAATCTGCAAAAACTGCATTTACAACTTGTGGAACAATTTCAGAATAATATTCCTCATTGTAAAATTGCTAAGACTATGAATATCTCATCATCTACAGTGCATAATATCATGAAAGATTCAGATAATCTGGAGAAATCTCTGTGTGAAAGGGACAAGGGTGAAAATCAATATCGCATGCCCGTGATAATCGGGCCCTCAGGCGGCACTGAATTAAAAACAGGCATGATTCTGTAATGGAAATCACTGCATGTGCTCAGGAACACCTCCAGAGCTCATGGTCTGTGAACACAGTTCTCCATGCCATACATAAATGCTGGTTAAAGCTCAATCATGCAAAGAAGAAGCCATATGTGAACCTGATCCAGAAATGCCACCATCTTCTCTGGGCCAAAGCTCGTTTAAAATGGACTGAGGCAAAGTGGAAAACTGTTCTATGGTCAGATGAATCAAAATGGTAACTTTTTTTTGGAAACCATGGACACCACGTCCTCTAAACTAAAGAGGACTACAGAGGTGAGGACCGTCTGGCTTTTTATCTGCGCTCAGTTAAAAAGCCTACATCTCTGATGGTATGGGGGTACATTAGTGCCTATGGAATGGGCAGTTTGCACATCTGTAAAGGCGCCATCATAAAGATATATATATATATAGGTTTTAGAGCAACATATGCTTCTATCCAGATTCAGTCCTATCTTTACATCTGAGAGACTCTGCCTTTTTATTGACTTTTTTAATACCCAATCATGTTAGTGACCTGTTTCCATCCATCTTCTATACCACTTATCCTTTCTTCAGGGTCACGGGGAACCTGGAGCCTAACCCAGGGAGCATCGGGCACAAGTCTGGGGTACACCCTGGACAGGGTGCCAATCCATCGCAGGGCACAATCACATAGACATTAACACACCCATTTATACACTACGGACACTTTGGACATGCCAATCAGCCTTTCATGCATGTCTTTGGACTGGGGTAGGAAACCAGAGTACCCAGAGGAAACTACCGCTGCACGGGGAGAACATGCAAACTCCACACACAGGGCCACGGTGGGAATTGAACCCCCGACCCTGGAGGTGTGAGGCAAACGTGCTAACCTAAGCCACCTTGCGCCCTGACCTGTTGCCATTTAACCTCATTAGTTTCAAAATTTTCCTCCAGCTGTTTCTTTTTACTAACACTTACTTTTCAAACCTTTTGTTGCTCCAGTCCCAACTTTTTTGAGACGTGTTGCAGCCGTCAAATTTAAAATGACCTTTTCTTCTTAAAACGGTACATTTTCTCAGTTTAAACATTTGACATGTTTTCTATGTTCTATTGTGAATAACATGAGGTTTATGAGATTTGCAAATTGCATTCGGTTTTTATTGACATTTATTTACATGTTACACACCGTCCCAACTTTTTTGGAATTGGGGTTATATTATTATAAGGGACACTTTACAAGTTACTCAACAGAGTGTAGGGCTGCCAGATACTTTGACACTGCCAGTGTCATTAATATCTTGAGTGAACCCTCACAATTCTTTGGCACCTCCTTGTGTCAAAGTGACACAGCATAAATGAGATCATCCCAATCTGCTTTGATATTTATATCAAACCTCTCATGTGTAATAGTGTTGTACAGTCTCCCAGTCAGGGATCACAGTAGGGAATGGATGAGGAGGTACAAAAAAGCCTGGTTTCTTTTTGAGCCTAGCTTTTTTTTTTTTTTTTAATTGTTGTGGTTGATTCCTTTCTGTTTTTTTCTCTATAGAATGGACTCAATGCTCTGCACCTGGCAGCTAAGGAGGGGCACATGGATCTTGTCCAGGAGCTGCTGGATAGAGGTGCCGCAGTGGATGCTGCAACGAAGGTGAGTTCATCCTGAAGAATAATAAATTATTCTAGGATTAGTTGTGAGATGAATGAGAAGAGGCGTAGGCTTGCTGGGTCTTTAAAGCAGCAGTGCATTGGCAGTTGTTAATATCTAGAACTGGCAACCACATGAAAACATACTGACTACTCACTAGCTATTATTGGTTTGTGTCATACGAGCACAGAGCCAATGGAGTGAAATGGACCTTAGGGAAATACCGTGATTTTTGGGCTAATGAACGACTGTAGGGTTTTACTCTGGCTTAATGTTACAGTATCACATTAGTGGCTTGACTTATCTAACCAGCTTAATTCCTCTCCAGAACGAAACTATTTCAGGACAAGATTGTTTATCTCATGTAAGCGAGTAAGATATGTTCTTAATTGCTTAAAGACAGGGTGTTACATAACATTTGCTTAAAACGATGACACACAAAAATGTGAAGACTCTAATCATCTCACTTTCTTTGTAATTAATGTAAATAAATATGGATTTTTCTTTATAACTGCATACTGAGGAAACAGACCAAATGGAGTCCATTTGAGGTTCTTGGTTTAAGGATTTCTTTATATCGTCTAAATATTTCATATCAATTCATCTCAGTTTATGTTCCATGTATTTCAAAGTCTTACTGTAAGGACTGTTAACATACAGGGCTTAAGTTCATTTAACTAATTGGTATGTTAACTCAGATGTGTTGGAATATACCAGAACATAGCGTGGTGCTCACATCATTAGTCACTAAGAGAAACATAGCCCTTAAGATGAGTCATCAAAATATTTGGAACATATTTTGGAGTCAATTCCAAACTGCTATAAATTGTTAGGTCTTAGAAAATAAATGACAAAAAAAAAATGACCAGGCTTTTCTGCCTATACATATTTTTACAGCTCACCTTTAAGAAATCAATGTGGAAATCTTCCTACAAAGATCACATTGTGTAATTAGCCAGTTTAATAAATGCTGTTGTAAAAAAAGTCAGTTTGCCTAACTACACACTAACAATACATTAACTACACTCTTTCTAGTTGTGAATTCTTCACCCAGTGAATGTCGCTCTCTGATCAAGGGTGGGTTTCAACGTACAACATTCTGTAATGAATGAGTTTTTCCAGAAACCCTTCATAAATAATGAAATACATAATGAGTTCATAAATTGACGAGTAACCTGAACCATTCTATATTCACTAAATACTTATCAAGTACATTATTCAGAGATTGCATGCAGTCCTATCTCGTAAAGGCGGAGGTTGCTAATTTCTATAAAAAACTCATCACAGTTAGATAGACTAGAGTGCAATCCATTGCCGTAGTTTTAGCTTGACTAGAATCATTCACGACATTGGGTTGAGGGACCAATATGCAGTGCCAGTAAATTGTAAATTCGAGCCTCAGTTTGGGTCACTGTGTGTGGGGTTACACATCTTTGTTATATAGGAGATTAGATCCATCCATTTACAGCACATGTCACTACACAAATTATGTTGTTTGTTTTTTACTAAGATTAATCATTATTGGGAAACCTTCGCCAAGTTGGATAGTTACATTCCAATTTTTTATATTTTCTATTATAAAAGGAATAGAGACTTAACCTTTTTCAATATACACTACATTTACATTTATTCATTTAGCAGACGCTTTTATCCAAAGCGACTTACAAATGAGACACACTCACACACCAATGGTAGCAGAGCTGCATGCAAGGTGCTAGCTTGCCATCGGGGGCAACTTAGGGTTCAGTGTCTTGCCCAAGGACACTTCGGCATGGGATCACCCGGGCCGGGATTCGAACCACCAACCCTACGATTAGTGGATTAGTGGACAACCCGCTCTACCCACTGAGCCACAGCCGTCACTTGAAGATTTTGTAATATTAAAACTGAAACGAAGACGAACTGTATGTTGATACGTGAAATTCTGGAGGGACGTCGGACGGCGTGGTGTGGGGACGTAATGACGTGTGTTGTGAAACTATGTTCTATAACATGTAAAGCAGGAACATCAAAGGAATATTCTAAACGCGACTCATGTAAACAGCTTAATCAGAATATTGTCTTAATCAGAATAAGGTCAATAATTAGATTACTGCTGTCCATGTAAACGGTCATTGTTTTGGGAGTGTATACGCTATCGGTACTCTCGATCGCTTTAAACCTTCATGGAAAAAAAAGCCCCAACAAGACCAGTTCCAGTAAATCAGCTATTATCAGCCCAACATTATATATAAATAATATAAGTATATAAATACTTTTTATTCTGCTGTCTTTTAGTCCAGTGTATCGTACAAAAAAAAACACCCTTTTCAGTCTTCATACTCCTGCGTCTGGTTTAGTTTTCTCTGCTGTCACTGGAGTGTCCTGACTCGTGCTTCCTTTCTTCATCTCGAGTCCTTTGACCCAGGTGACACTACCAGGCTTTTTATATAAAAAATAATAATAATTGTACAGGTTCCAAAAATTCCATATTTAATAGTTTATGTAGGACTCCTAAAAGGGGTTTAAAGCAATTATATGGTAACCCAGTAAACCCACTGTACTTAATACTCATGTCACATGATCACACCCTGTCACCACTCTGGAATGATGAAGCCAGACAGGATGGCCAGAAACTGTCCCTCAGAAATGACTTGCTATCTCAAGCATGGGAATCAGACACGCTTTACTCTCATCAGGCTAATAGGTTTTAGATGTCTTGTGATGAAACACAATCTCACATAATTATATACCGAAAGCACATGATTATGCATATAACCATTAACCTTAGTTTGTAGAAATCATTAACCATTAACACACACACACACACACACACACGCACGCACGCACGCAGACACAGACACACACACACACACACTCAGTTATATACCTACTTGGATACTCCAGCCTCACTCTGTTGGAATAAATCATTACCATTCCTCTTGTTCTTGTTTCTCTATTATTATAAGCCTTTCAAATTGAAACCTTCTTTCCGAGAGTATCATTATTATGCTCCATCAGTGGGCGTGTGCTGATAGCTTTAAATCACTCACATTGGATCACAAGTTCTTAGGCTTAGGGTAAAAAGTCTAGCTATGAGCTCCATATAATCATGCAGTAGTGTGCTTTATTCCCGGATGCTATTTCAAAACCCACTTTGTATAAATATATTAAATACATACCATATATACTGTAAATAGTTAATGAAATGTTTGTACATACAGTATATTAGAGTTCAGAACCCCTAACATGCAAGTTGTGAAAACAACTCATGAAGTTGTTATTTCAACTTAATATCTGATTTTTTAATTAGTAGCTTGCTCTTTCAAGATATTCTAATTATTTTGATATATCTTTATCAATTTCTAATTATCTTGTCATTTTGACACATTGTTTTGATTTATTTTTTTAACACACTACAATATATAAATAAAACTAATTTGTTGAATATTAGCTGTTGATACAGTGTTGCTTGAAAGTTTGTGATCCCTTTAGAATTTTCTACATTTCTTCATAAATATGACCTAAAACATCATCAGATTTTCCTAAAAGTAGATAAACAGCACCTAATTAAACAAAGGAGACAAAAGTTTTATATTTGATCATTTATTTCTTGAGGAAAATGATCAAATAGTACATAAGGCGGCTGTGGCTCAGTCGGTAGAGCGGATTGTCCACTAATCGTAGGGTTGGCAGTTCGATTCCCGGCCTGGCTGACACATGGCGAAGTGTCCTTGGGCAAGTCACTGAACCCTAAGTTGCCCCCGATGGCAAGTTAGCACCTTGCATGGCAGCTCTGCTACCATTGGTGTGTGAGTGTGTGTGTGAATGGGTGAACGAGACGCAGTGTAAAGCGCTTTGGGTAAAAGTGCTATATGTGTGCCATTTACCATTTAGTACATATCTGTGAGTGGAAAAGTATCTGAAAATCTGAAAGTATCTGAAAGCATCCTTGTGCAGAAAAAAAACTGCAAATAAACATTTCTGGTAACTGTTGATCAGTTCTGCACATCGGCTTGGATGGATTTTTGTCCGTTCCTCAGTACAGAACAGCTTCAACTCTGGAATGTTGGTGGGATTCCTCACACGAACTGCTTGCTTCAGGTCTTTCTACAACATTTCTATTGGATTAAGGTCAGGACTTTGACTTGGCCATTACAAAACATTAACTTTATTCTTCTTTAACCATTCTTTGATAGAACAACTTGTGTGTTTAGGGTCGTTTCTTGCTATAATTCACTGGAATAATTCAGAATTCATTGTTCCATAAATGACAGCAAAACAGGCAAAACCCATTATACCACCACCACCATTTTTCACAGCTGGGATAAAGTTCTTCTGATGGAATGCAGTGTTTTCATTTCTCAAAACATAACGCTTCTCATTTATTCTAAAAAGTTCTATTTTGGTCTTACAAAAATTTTTTTAAATAGCCTTCTGGCTTGTCCATGTGTTCTTTAGCAAACTGCAGATGGGCAGCAATGTTTTTTTTTTTTTTTTTTTTTTGAGATCAGTTGCTTTCTTCTTGCAACCCTGTCATGCACACCGTTGTTGTTCAATGTTCTCCTTATGGTGAACTCATGAATATTAACATTAGCCAATGTGAGAGAGGCCTTAGTTGCTTAGAAGTTACCCTGGGTTCCATTGTGACCTTGTGGACTATTACAAGTCTTGCTCTTTGTTAATCTTGAATTGATTGGATTGATTGTGGAGTCCAAACTCCAGCAGAAAAGCATCTCAGCACTCCGAACCTTGTGGCAGATGGCTACAACAGCAGAAGACACATCGAGCTCCACTCCTGTCAGCCAGGATGGTTAAATATTGGATAAAGATTAGGTGGAATTTATTTCCCCCAATCTTCAACTTTACAATTTCAGTGAGCATGTGCCCACTAGCCTTATGATTTCTGTTCTCGGCTGACAGGAGTGGAACCTGATGTGGTCTTCTGCTGCTTATTGATGTTCCTGTGACATACTAACAAATGTTAAACCGCTTACATGAAACAGAAATGTTTTGGCATATTTTTGTAAGGGCTAATTTAGGTAGGGTTTATTGTAGCAAAAGCAGAATTTAAATCAACTGTGGATTATTTTTTCTGTTTATTGGCTTTGGTGAAACAGTGTGTGCTTGCTCCACAGAAAGGAAACACAGCTCTCCACATCGCTTCTCTAGCAGGCCAAGGGGATGTGGTGAAGATCCTGGTCAAACGTGGAGCGGACATCAATTCACAATCACAGGTGATCCAAGTGTTTAGTGAATTATCCTGTTTCTATTTGCTGAGAGCTGTGCTAAATAAAAGGTAATTATTGTGTATCATTATGCTACAGAATGGCTTCACTCCATTATACATGGCTGCCCAAGAGAACCATTTGGATGTGGTTCGCTACCTTTTGGAAAACGGAGGAAACCAGAGCACAGCAACAGAGGTAAGCAACAAAAAGAAACAAAAAATTACTCAAAATTTGCTGGTATATCGTTCAATCTATGCGCACTTTGCCAGAAATGTCTTTGGATATGTATTTATTAAAAGCTGCATTTATACTGCCAAGCAATTCTGCCTTTTTTTTTAGTGACTTGTGAAACAGATTATTACAAAAAGTGTTCACACTTTTGACTTTTGTATCCAGTATGGTCCACATTTAAATGAGGTTTTAAATCTAAAACTTGTCTCATATCTGCTCATTTGACTCACATCTAAACATTCACAAATATCATAGCTAAGGCCAAAATTCATCATTTGGCACTCAAACAACATATGAATCTATGAATGAACGTGAATTTACTGGGGGATATAAACATTCATTTTCTAAGCAATCTCTTGGACAATACAAACACTAAAGAGTCCCATAGAGTCGCTATGGAGCAGGCTGTCTTTAAGAACATTTCTCGGGCCATGTCATAGCAAGCATACAATCGATCCTGGCCTTAATACAAAATACTACAGATGCTACACTGTAAAAACAACAGAACAAATATTTTTTTTCTACAAGAACAGTGATGCTACTGGTAAATAAATCGCTATTTTCAGCCTAATCCATTTTGGCAGCGGGAATAATGTGAACACGGGAAGTGGTTTTGGGAAGTTTTATGTGTATGTAAACAAACAAAACAAAAATCAGATCTGTTTCAAAATATTGGAATTGTGCTGCTTTCGGGCCTTCAATGTAAATGCAGCTAAAGATATCTTACAACATAGATTTATTTGCCTCATTTTATATTGGATTAAATTACAGTGATTAACACTCTATCATATTCACAGGACGGCTTCACCCCTTTGGCCATTGCTTTACAGCAGGGTCATAATCAGGTTGTCTCCATCCTCCTGGAGAATGACACTAAGGGAAAGGTGCGCCTCCCTGCCCTCCACATTGCTGCCCGTAAGGATGACACAAAATCAGCTGCCCTGCTGCTCCAGAATGACCACAACGCAGATGTCCAGTCCAAGGTAGAGGAACAGGGAACAAGAATTGAATGAGGCTAACCAATCACAGTGCATCTCTGTTTTGAATATAAGAGCAATATAAATGTGCATGGTGTTACATTTAATCTTCTAACTATTCAGTGTTCCTATGCCATCTTGTCCATTTCTTGCTTAAATCTCTCATGTTGCTGTTGAATAACTCTGTAGGAATCTGATCTACAGTGCTACCGTTTATTCATCATTCTTTCCATTGTGTATTCCATGCTCATTCGCTAGATTTTGTCTTCATCTCTCTTTGTCTCTCCTCTCCAGTCTCAGTGTGCCTGTGTGCTGTGTCATCATCCTGATGCTATCCGGGTTCCTTTCTTTTCTCTATCATTCCATTTGTCTATAAGACTATAACTATATCCATATAAATATGTAGCCTCAGCATGAGTTCTCTGGGAAGAATGTCAAAAAGAATGTGTGCATGTGATTCAGATGTACCCATTTTTCTCTGGAAATTACTACTAATTACTAGACTACTGTCTAAGCTTCTTTTTCTGTTTCTAGTATGTCTACTATGTATGACTCTTCATTAAGTATTAGCTTTATTTACCGTATTTTCCGCATTATAAGGCTTTATATAAGGGATTATAAGGCGCAGTCTCAATTACGGGGTCTATTTCTGTACTTGACCAATACATAAGGCGCACCGTGTTATAAGGCGCATACGGTTGTTACGTCAACCAAAGTCGCACAACATTTTTACAGATTTTGGAACTCAGGCCACACATAAGGCGCACCAGATTATTAGGCATGGCTGATTTTTGAGAAAATTTAAGGCTTTTAGGTGCGCCTTATAGTGCGGAAAATACGGTACATACATTATATGGCCAAAAATATGTGGAGACATGTTCAGTCACACCATATATGTTTGTTGAACATCCGGTTCTCCTTTTTGCTGCTGTATCAACCTTCAATCTTCTGGGAAGACTTTCCACTACATTTTGGAAAGTGACTGTGGGAATTTCCACCCACAAGGGCATTAGTGAGGTTGGGCAATAATTTCCGGCGAGGAGGCCTGGTGCATTACAGTTTATCCAGAAGGTGTTCAGTGGGGTTCAGGTCAGGGCTGTGTGCAGGTTACTTGAGGTCTTCCACTCCAACCTTTGCAAATCTTGTCTTCATGCAGCTCACAGGGGCATTGTCATGCTGGAATAGGTTCCAGTGAAAGGAATTTGTAAAACTGTAGAATACAAAGACATTCTACACAAGTTTGTGCTTTCAGCTTTGTGGCAACATATAGTGTATATCCCCTTAACACTATTAACATAAACAATTAATTCAAGCAGTGTACTATCTGTACTTGTCCGCTGTACTGTCCCCTGACTGTCCAAACAGACCAAGCTTCACAATTTCCCATTTTACAATAATTATAAACACTAAATAAAAAAATAAAGTAAAATCCAAATTATTAGGGTTAGCACTAACATACATTTCAATACTTCTTAAATCAGTAATTGATGCAATGTGCAGTATGCACTGTTGTATGTAAGAATGCTATACATTGGTGGCCTATTTAAAAATGAACAAAAATTCATATATAAAAATAATAAAACACGCATTGAGCAAGAATTTGAACTTATTGAAACACATGGGCATGTTGTAAAGTTTTAACAACATCAGTATTCCTTCATTTATTATCTGGGAAATCCTACCCTTGAGAACATAAGAGCACTGAGTCCTGTACTGTAATGTATAACTAAACTGGAGACACTTATAGAGGACCTTGGACTGCTCAGTGAAATATGGTTTAAATCCAGACAGCGCGTTTATCATTGAAAACACTGATTTTGTTGAATAAATTCATGTACATCCTTTGACCACCTGGCAGCTAAGTGTGTTAAGCTATATCCTGGAACTTAGTGGATACTAATGGATACTTAGTGGATACTATTAATCTTCACAATTGCCCACTAGTCAGTATTTGTCCTGCTAATGCAATAACAAAACAAAGAAAGTGCAAATTATTTAAATATATATGTGTAATATGTATATATCCAAAGAAAAATGGGGAATTACTGTATGTGCATGCAGAACATGAATACATGTGTGTGTGTGTGTGTGTGTGTGTGTGTGTGTGCACGCGTGTGTGTATGTGTGTGTGTGTGTGTGTGTGTCTGTGCGAGCGTGTGTGAGTATGTGTGTGTGTGTGTGTGTGTGTGTGTGTGTGTGTGTATGTGTAAAACATAACAATGCTTCTTCCTTTACATTCATTGCTGCTACAGATGATGGTCAATAGGACTACTGAGGTAGAGATCTTTTCTAGTTATGAATATTTTTTGTCAGGTTATCTGCTTAAAAAAAAAATACATGTTTTGTTTTACACATTATACTTTTTGGCATTGCATGTGGATTTTCTTTTGTTACTTTTCCTTACTGTATGTTCTGGTATATTTTGACTATTGTGTGCCTGCCTGGCTGTTTAACCATCGTATTTAAGTATCAGATTTCTTTTTGGTTCACTGAGTTGCAATTTATACATTATTTCTATCATCAACTGTGCTTGCCTGAAATATTTCCTTGTTTTTATGCTGCCTTTGTTGATTGAATGAATATTCATTTGCCAATATGGTTATGTTACAAACTGAGGATGCAAATCTAATAGACCATACAGTCTGCATCCTCCAAACATGTGTAACAGTCTCCCTGTTACAAACAAACAAACAAACAAACAAACAAAACCCTACATAATTTACAACTTTACAATTCGCCCATATTAGTTGACAGAATAGTTGTGAATTTAAATTGGTAGATTGTGCAAGTGAAACTACAGTACAATGCAAACATTAACTATAGTCTAAGTGATAACTGACACTTGGGTTATACTTAATGGTCAAAATGTGGTTTCTTTGCTCAGACAATCAGCCTATATATACACAACACTGGGGAATTCTTGTTTGTTTTGCACACTGCCTTTATTCAGTGCACAGTTATTCATATCAGTGGGCTATAATTTATAGCTTTATTCTGTAATGTTAAAAATGTGAATTTTTCAGTAAATGAAGTGTAATCTGTTAACATTTCAATTTTACCAACACCAATATCCTATACTAAAAAGTACAGCATGTATCTTGATCTGTAACACATATAGCAGATTTAATAAGGATGGACGAGCTCACACACGAAATACAAAATAAACGTGCATGAATATGATTGAATTCTTTAAAACATGACTTATTGATTTGTTTTGCATGCTAAGCAATCTTTTCTAAATATCTGTGAGCAGTTTGGTGGTGATTATCTGAATATTTTCAGATATTGCAATGCATGGCATAATGCGCCACATAGATTTATTTATTTTTCTTTGCACCAGCTTTGAATGTGTATCACATAGTCAATATATCCTTTACATTTTTGTAAATGATGTTTTCACATTAAATCGGACCGTGACTTACAGAATGGAAAGGTAAGGCCAGAATTTCACATTCTTCAGATTGCTCAACCAATCTCTATCTTCTCATGTTCCTAACCTGATTCGGTTCCTGATATAAATTACAGTGGGACAATGCGCTTTATTTTTTTTTATTTTGGATATCTCATTATTCAATGGATTCTCATTTCTGCATATTTCCTGTCCTCTCTTTTATAAAATAGTATATTTATCAAAAAAACAAATAAATAAATAAATAAAATTCTGTATGCACTTTTATACTTTTTTTGTTTTGCATGCCTGTGACTTCTAATGTTTCGGTGAACGTGTGTATCTTGAGTTTTATATATGGGATCTTCAGGTTTGCATTTCATTTTGAATGCAAACATTTACATGTCATTTTTTTCTGCTCCACATTTATAGGACGGAATAACTTTACTGAACTCCCTCTACAAATGTATTTTCAGTTTCATCTTCTGATATGCAATGCCATGTTTGACTGCTGCATGCCACTACAATATATAGAAAGTGAAGTCAGGGCTACAGTTCTTCATTTCGAAGTCCATACTGTCAATAAGTGCAGATTTGAGATCTAAGTTTTGGGTGTAAAAATCATGATTATATAATGAATGTCGGGGACAGATAAGCTGGTCTCAGATCAGCACTTACTGACAGTGTGGCTTTGGAGCATGTGTTTAGAGTGAAGTGTTAAGTGTTGTGTTCCTGTGTTGCTCTTTTTTCCCCCTGTGTTGCAGAGCGGATTTACACCACTGCATATTGCAGCTCACTATGGGAACGTGAATGTGGCAACATTACTCCTAAATCGAGGAGCTGCTGTGGATTTTACTGCAAGGGTGCGTATTGGAATGTGGTGTGCACAAACACACACACACACACACACACACACACACACACACACACACACACACTCACACACACAAACACTTTCTTTCTAAATAAAAAGTATATCTGACGTAAATGCAGTGCCTCTTCAGCATGCCAGAGTGCCAGAGTCTGCACATTTTCTGAGAACATTCAGTCCTTTTTTGCCTACAGTCTCACACTGGCCTTACCTACCCTGATCCTGAACTGAACCATTGACTAAATCTAATGCCCTGTTACAGTCATTCTTTTGTTGAGAGCCACATTTTATTCATTCATTCATATTTAGTAAGTGTTTTATACTGGACAGGGTCAAGCTGGATCTGGAGTCTATTTCAAGGTCGCTGTGTGTAAGGCGAGCAAAAACCCTGTATATGATGCCAGCCTATTCACACACCCATTCACATCTACAGGCAATTTAGACTAGCTGACTGGCATATTTTGCAAGCTTGGAGGAAACCGGGGAGCTCATAGGAAAGCTACGCAGGCAACGAGAAAACAGCCGAAACTCAACACAGACAGAAACCCAAGCTCAGCCACTGTGCCACTCTGCTTATTTTATATTTTCTGATTTTAAAAAACGGAAGTGAAAATTGTTAGAAGTGATTTATGAGTGGTAATTTGCTAATCTTAATTTGTTTGACATTTTCACATTTATGTTTATATTTAATAATAGTGTAATATATTTGTAATTTATAGTTGTTTATCATTAGCTAGCCCACTGGGCAAATAAAAGCTCAAATGTGCTGATTTAGTGATCTATCTATCCATCTGCTTTATCCGTTCTCGATGTGTAGCTTATACTATAGTTACACAACATTGTGTGCCATACCACTGTAAAGCTCTTTAAGCTTAAACGTAGCAACTTACCAATTGACATAGATTGTTTGCGAAAGCCAATAAAGAGTAGAGATTTTGTTTTCCTTTTTTCAGGTTGTTCAACCTACTTGTCTGCCGAGCAACTCCGGATAAAAAAAAAACCAAATAGCTACTGATTTGTCCACCCCTATGTTTGCAGATAATTTGCAGTTTTATTCAAGATTCAGGAATAATATTATCATGTGTCCAAGCTTTCTTTTACTAAAATTCTGTCTGCTGATGATGTAGGTTTCATAAATATAACTGTTATTCTTTTAAATAACCACTGAGTCAGTATAGCTGCTTTTAAATCAATGTACTGTGCACCAATTTTACACTCTTCATTGTGAATAGTGACTATAAATGGGTTGGGCATTGTTGGTGATAAGAAAGAGAACTTAATGAACCACACCTTTGGAATGTTTCTTTAAGTTATTCAAATTGTTTTATGTAACTTCCTTCCTTTGTAACTTCAGTAAAGTTTTATCTCTATTTGTATCTCATATCTTGCAGAATGGAATCACACCATTGCACGTGGCATCAAAGAGGGGAAATACAAACATGGTCCGGCTGTTGTTGGACAGAGGGGCGAAGATCGATGCCAAAACAAGGGTGCGTTGCTTTAGTAGGGTTGATGTGTGTGTCTGGTATTCATCCACATTTTAACTACACATGAATGGATCTCTTTTTATGTGGCTCGGATTATTTCTCATGGCAAATTTGGTGCTTACCATCTCAGCATGCCAATTACAGTACAATGCTGAGCTAACACACTGTTTCACAATTAAAACATGCATTGGGGAAAATACACAAAGCAGCTCAGTATATTTTCTGTTTTAACATGCTTGATCTGAACTAAAACCTTAGCTAAAATGCAGAATTTTGAACAATTCAACATTAGGTCCTTTACAAAAATAAATAAAACAACAACAAAAACTGTTCTCTTTCAGCTTTAAGGCAAAGTGTCAGTACCAGAGTTGAAAATCAGAGCAGATACTTTGTTAAGGAACAAGAGTTCTTAGCAATAACAAACTGATAACTAAAGATCATGCTTCACAGTAGACATAAATGTACAAGAGACCACCAGAGACTACTACTAAAGAAAAACAACAACTTACCTCATGGTAATAAAAGACATTCGGAAACCTAACACACTCTGTGAGTTATTTTTACATGACACTGACGACAGAGACAGTTTAGAGTGTCCAAAGGCATGGTGTGTGTGTGTGTGTGTGTGTGTGTGTGTGTGTGTGTGTGTCTCTCTCTGCAGGATGGCCTCACACCTCTGCACTGTGCGGCAAGGAGTGGGCACGACCCAGCAGTGGAGCTCTTGCTGGAAAGAGGAGCTCCCATTCTCGCAAGAACCAAGGTGTACACACACACACACACACACACACACACACACACACACACACAAACACACACACACACATACACAAAACTATATATATAATTTGAATATTATTAACTGTTAGGCTTATTCCTGTTGACTTGTGTATAACTGTAGTTTTATATTGTAAAAGCCAACTCTAAACTTAATCCCCTTAACCAACCTAGAACCTAGTTTTTCCAATAAAAGCTGAAAGATTATTTTTTCTACCATATGTCTTTCCAAACAAAACTCCTCAGATGCATATAGGGCATTTTAAGTTTATTCTCTAGCTCATACTATGCATGAATGCATAAATAGCTGTGCATTACAGGATGCTGCGAGTGTGTGACTCATTCTCTCAGCCTATCATTTCTTGTTTCCATCCAGAATGGCCTGTCTCCTCTCCACATGGCAGCCCAGGGTGACCATGTCGAGTGTGTTAAACATCTGCTGCAGCACAAGGCTCCGGTGGACGATGTCACGCTGGATTACCTGACTGCACTCCATGTTGCCGCTCACTGTGGCCACTACAGAGTCACGAAGCTTCTGCTCGACAAAAGGGCCAATCCCAACGCTCGAGCACTGGTACCATTCCTATACCCCTCACTCTCAGCCCTATTTTATTGTCTGTTAAAGGTATCACAGTATAGAAGACAGAAAATTGCTTCCTATTGATAGGTTTCTATGAATTCCTAGCTAATAATATTGACAATGGTGCACACCAGTGTCTTGCCTACTTCTCGATCCTGTGTTTACGTTTCACAGAACGGCTTCACACCTCTTCATATCGCCTGTAAGAAGAACAGAGTGAAGGTGATGGAGCTTCTTGTCAAGTATGGAGCTTCCATTCAGGCCATCACTGAGGTATGCACACACACACACACACACACACACACTGACAAATATACAGTACTCTCCAGAATTATTGGCAGCCTTTTAGAGTAGAGCAATTATTTCTACATAACACAACAAATCATCTTTTGTATCTTTTCCTGTAAAGCCTAACAAGTTTGAAGACACTCCTGCATACAGAACATTTTAAACTCCTCTTTTGTGCATCAATTCACACCACACGTTTTCAGTAGGATTCAAATCCAGAGACTGAGATGGTCATTGCAAAAACACTGATTTTGTGTATCTTTAATTTCTGTATTGCTGGAAGCTCTATCTGTCGTCACGTCTGAACATCTGGGCAGAGCAACCAGGTCTTGGGCTGAAATATTTTGGTACATATTGAATTTCAAGAAATTTCCACTAAATCAGTTCAATTCAATTCAATTCAATTTTATTTGTATAGCGCTTTTTACAATAGACATTGTCTCAAAGCAGCTTTACAGAAATATCAACACGGTATACAGATATTAAGGTGTGAATTTATCCCAACTGAGCAAGCCACTGAGTGGCGACAGTGGCAAGGAAAAACTCCCTAAGATGTTTAAGAGGAAGAAACCTTGAGAGGAACCAGACTCAGAAGGGAACCCATCCTCATCTGGGTAACAACAAATACAGTAGTGTGAAAAAGTTCATTATTGATTTATATGAAATTTGCATGGCTCAGAAGAAGCCATAGTCCCAGCAGTCTGGAATTGGAGCAGGTCAGAGCTCCATCCAGAGGCAGGACACCTGAGACAGCTCACGCAGGTCCAGGAGAGCTGAATGGACCAGTATCTTCCAATATCTTCATAAGATCATGTGTAGCTCAAGAGAGGGAGAGAAAAGATAGTTAGAATTAGGATTTAGCATGATAGAAGGTCTAGTCAGGGTAGGCTAGATTGAACAAATATGTTTTAAGCCTAGACGTAAACAGTGAGACTGTGTTTGAGTCCCGAACACTAATTGGAAGACTGTTCCATAACTGTGGAGCTCTATGAGTGAAAGCTCTTCCCCCTGCTGTAGCCTTCGCTATTCGGGGTACTGTCAAGTAGCCTGCATCTGTTGATCTAAGTTGGCGTGGCGGATCATAGAAGACTAAAAGATCGCTTAAATACTGTGGCGTGAGACCATTTAGTGCTTTGTAGGTTAGTAATAGTATTTTAAAATCTATGTGAGATTTTACTGTTAGCCAATGCAGTGTTGATAAGATCGGGGTGATGTGGTCACATTTTTTGGTTTTAGTTTAGTTAAATCATCAGCCACAACACATCAGTGATCTACTCCTATATTTTACAGTGGAATATCAGATGCTTTTTCCTTGTATGCAGTCCCCTTACATCACTAAACACGCTGGTGGTGTGCATGACTATAAAGTTTGATTTTGGGCACAAATAACCACAGGCTGCCAATAATTCTGGAGGATATGATATGCATGTGACCTTTACATTATGCTAACTTTTGTTTTTGTTTTCTTTCACCCAGTCTGGCCTCACCCCTATACACGTGGCAGCTTTCATGGGCCACCTCAGCATTGTTCTCTTGCTGCTTCAGAATGGAGCTTCTCCTGATGTCAGCAACATAGTGAGTGCTGTTAGTGTGTGTGTGTGTGTGTGTGTGTGTGTGTGTGTGTTTGTGTGTGTGTGTGAGAGAGAGAGAGATTAACTCATACCTTTTTAATTCTAGCGTGGAGAAACAGCGCTCCATATGGCTGCTCGAGCTGGCCAGGTGGAAGTGGTGCGCTGCCTGCTAAGAAATGGAGCCGTGGTAGATGCAAGAGCCAGAGTAAGAGACTCAACACACACACACACACACCCACACACACACACACACACACACACATTTACCACTGACTTTGCCCTTATGAAATTATAAGTGAGAGCTGATATCTGACCTGAAGAGCTGTATACCGTTTCCCTGGTTTATCTGGTTTATAAACCTGTGAAAGAATGTCAGACCCTTCTAAAGATGACACATTTTAACTATTTTGATGTGTTGATTTAGTCATTTATGTCTATTTGCATGTATCACTGACTTCCACATCTCCTGCACTCCAATAGGAGGACCAGACTCCACTCCACATCGCTTCTCGGTTGGGGAAAACAGAGATTGTCCAGCTGCTGCTCCAGCATATGGCTCATCCAGATGCCTCTACAACCAATGGCTACACACCTCTGCACATCTCTGCTCGTGAGGGGCAGCTGGATGTAGCATCAGTACTGCTTGAGGCTGGAGCTTCTCATTCCCTGCCAACTAAGGTGAGAGATGAGCAGTGTGTAACTCAAGCCTGGAATGCTTTCTCCTTGAATCATTACACTATGTTTAATCTGCACTTTCCCTTACCATCTTTACTGTTTATAAGGAAAATAGATAGACATAGACATTTACATTTACCACACACAGCACAGCCAAACATGTTTAAACAGAATAATTTGCTATTATTCACAAATTCATCTGCATTGACTCAGATGCTCTTTCACTTCCATTACTCATTAGTATTTAAACTATAGTGATTGGGAATGGCAGTGTTATTGAGAGGATCTTCTTTCTCTCAGAGCTGGGCTAAACATGATGATCATGTGACTTCATGGACACACCTTTTTCAGAGATAAGTCACTGACTAACTAGCACCCCCTGGTGTGTGTATCTAAGAACTTGTATTTCCATTGTGGTGATAGAAACGTGACTTCATCACATTGCATCAGCATTAGATTTTTTTATGGTGCACAGCTTATATAAAGGAAAATCAGGACATTATGTTTACCTACCTACAAATCAGTTCAAAACTAAATATAGGTATTAATTGAACACTTAATAAATAGATGTGATCGATTAGCAACTGCTTAAATCACCCTTAGCATACAAAAAAGTTTATACTCCCCATATACAAATAATTCAGCCTCAGAAATTACTTTGTTGTGTGTGTGTGTTTTTTTTTTTTTTTTTTTTTACCCCTTCCAGAAAGGATTTACTCCCTTACATGTTGCATCTAAGTATGGAAGCCTTGATGTGGCAAAGCTCCTGCTGCAGCGTCGAGCCCCTCCAGATGCAGCGGGGAAAGTAAGAACTCATTTAACAGTCTCATGCTAACGGCTGCATGAAATGGACCAAAAAGTAATAAATACATTTCCAAAAACATTATGTTAAGTGACACATCATCACAGAAACTTGCTCATATTTAGGGATGATAAACGATCAGCTTAGCATACGAAATGGCTCGAAAATCTTTATAATCATTGTAACTTTGATTCAGACAAACAGCTCTTGAAACACAATGTATATATAATATACATTGCAGTGTTGTTGTGCATAGTCAGTAGAGCCTAATTCATAGACTCTTTTGGACTGTTGTTTAAAAGAAAGCCATAGAGACAATGTTGACTGCAAGAGCCCTGGTAAGCATAGTTTCATTTAGTGATAATACGATCTTTTGTAAAATAATAAACCAAATATTTCTGTTTCTTTTCTTTAATAAGAAACCAGATAATAGCTCCTGCCCAGCTTGCACATTAATCTAAACAATAACATTTTAATAAGAAGATTAACACATTAACAGTCTCAAGTAACACTGCTCTCTTATATACGCATTTGAGTGTTTGTAAATTTTATTGATACACTCTGCCCTTCTAACAGCTCCTTCTAAACCATGTGTACTGACCCTCATTCTTATAGAATGGTCTCACGCCTCTCCATGTCGCTGCACATTATGATAACCAGAAGGTGGCACTGCTGCTTTTGGACAAAGGGGCTTCACCCCACACCATGGCCAAGGTGAGAGTGCACCATCATGGACTTTTTGCTTAATGTTGGCTGGCGGTATGCTTTCTGCAAATCTGTATCACTGGCACTCACTCATCGCAAACTCTCTAAAATTTCTGTCTGTAATTCCATCTCCATGTTCTCCTTTTTACAGAACGGATATACTCCACTCCACATAGCTGCAAAGAAGAACCAGATGGAGATTGCCAATACTCTGCTGCAGTATGAAGCAGAAACCAGCATCCAGACCAAGCAGGGGGTGACGCCGCTTCACCTGGCCTCTCAGGAAGGCCACAGTGACATGGCGGCCCTGCTACTGGAGAAAGGGGCCAACGTCAATGTGCCCACTAAGGTGACTTGATATAAGTACACCATACTGTACCATACTGTATGCATGGTACCATACACTATATAAAAAATAGCTGCTGTCAAAACAACAGCACAGAAATTATGATTCTGGGTTTTTTTTCCGGGTGTAAAATCGCAGCTCTCCTTATAACAAGCTAAATTATATGTGAAACATTAGTTAACATTATACTACAGTGCTGTTGATTTCTTATGAAAGGAGTTTCAGGGGTTTATACTTTGTAATAGCCAGTAGGTTTTCCATCACAAAGTCTTCAGGACAGTCTACTTTCCAGTTTCTCTGTAACATGGCACTATTAACTTTAAGAGAGAGACAAAATAGAGGCTGGTGAGGAAAGACTGCTTATATTTACTGTTTATAGTAAGTGATAACAGGAACTAACTTGTCTCACAGACATTCCACAACAGTGTAAACTGTTAAAAGTATACGTTCAAAGGTTTGACAGAAAAACTGACGACATTCACTGGGAAATGAATACTGGGAATATAAAGGGAATTTTGGACACTTATTTGGACATGCGCATCAAACCAAACTCACTGCTGATTATTTTCATATAACAGCAAGCCATAAATTGTTTTATTCATTACTTCATATTCCCTAAGTGATGTTAACAAAGTAATAAGATTTTGTATTCATTGAATTTTTTTATAATAAAGGAGCCAAATAATAAACACCTACATAAATCAGTAATTGTTTCATATATGAGAAAAAATACATCCATATCAACCTATATAAAACATCACCCAGTAGGGTGATTGCTAAAACTCATAAGCAAGTATACTATGTTCCGATATTTATGCCTACGAACTGAGTTCAATTATTCATGTTTATGAAAGTGCCGTCATTTACTAAATGCTCATTTCTGTGAACATATTTTTAGTCATGGAGGCAGTTAATATAATCTTATTTGTTAAATTGCTGCTTTGTTAACGATTTGTTGCTTTGTGCTTGGTTTATTAATGGTAATGTTTATAGCGTTTTAATGTTAATTGTTGCTGAAAGTATCTTTAATTACAGGAACCATAACGCAGATCATTACCAAACAGGCTATCGATAAAAACAGCTCTGGTTTAATTACCGTTCAACAATTCAAAAGGAAAAAACAAACCTGCCATTCAGTAATACGTACCTGTCAGTGCAATCTGAACAGATGCTGTTGATGTATGACAGTTAATAATTCTGAAGGCTACTGAACTATATCAGTAATATACTGGATAGTATATAGGAATGGTTCAGAAGTAGTTTCTGTCTTGTTGAACAAACGTTACTTGTTTATTTTCTCCACAGAGTGGACTTACAGTTCTTCATCTTGCTGCCCAGGAAGACAAAGTCAGTGTTGCTGAAATCTTAGTTAAACATGGTGCCAACCTCGACCAGCAAACTAAAGTAAGAGAATTATTTCAGTGCAAACACTTTAAGAGCACAAGGGAAAAAATGTCAATCTGTTACAAAAGCTCAGTTATAGAAAACATAATAATATGTATGATTTATACACATCACAGTGTAGGAGAAAAGCAGTGGTGCTTATTTAAAAATGATAAAACCACTAGCGGTTGTACGTTTAAATCCTAGGGCTGTCAAAGAGGCACGTTTGGGCCCTCAAGCAAGAGTCATGTGTTTAAATTATATCATATCCCCATTGCAAACCACTTTGGGTAGAAGCAACTGCCAAATTATTAAATGTAAATCCATAGATGGCAGTTTTATCATATGATAGTCGATTATCAGAGATGGATTTTCAGTTCTTAACAAACGACTTGCACTCCTTTTTTGTTTTTAACCAAACTTCATATTGGATTCATGTTAAACATCTTCATATATCCTTAACGTTATGACAGCCATATTGCCTATTAGCTCAGAAATGTAAAAAAATGTTTTTATAAAATGTTGAATCATCTCTCTTGTAGTTGGGATACACACCGCTAATCGTCGCCTGCCACTATGGAAATGCTAAGACGGTCAACTATCTTTTGAAGAATAACGCCAGCGTCAATGCCAAGACAAAGGTATATTTGTCCTAAGCAGCATGAAGAAACATAAGTAATATGTTCTGAAGGTGATGTGTCTGTGTCCTGTGTTCAGAATGGATACACACCTCTCCACCAAGCTGCACAACAAGGCAACACTCACATCATCAACGTTCTGCTGCAGTATGGAGCCAAACCCAATGCTACCACTGCGGTGAGTACATGACCACACACACAAACAGACATATACACACACATAGCAGATTTGTGCTAATACATGAAGGGTGTTTTTTCAGAATGGCAACACAGCCCTTGCCATCGCTCGTCGTCTGGGTTACATCTCAGTGGTGGACACATTAAAAGTGATTACAGAGGAGGTCATTACTACAACAACAGTGAGTCTAATTTGAAAATCAACACATTATGAAGTCTTACAGATCTTGTTTTTTGTGGCTTGTGTCTATGTGGTATTGAAATCATTGTGTTTTTACACAGACCGTGACTGAAAAACACAAACTGAACGTGCCAGAGACCATGACTGAGGTACTTGACGTGTCTGATGAGGAAGGTATGATTCAAAATCAGAAAACACATTTCGCAATCATTATGTTCCATTTAAAATATAATCTGCAGGTCTGTGTTCCTGAATAGATTTTACTCATTATTACTGATATGACATGTCATGTAGTACTCAAGCAGGCTGCTGATGGTGCTATGTCTGATGACTCCTTTGATGAAGGTACAACGCACTGCTGTACTAGTGCTTGGTTGCTCTGTAGAATTGGCAGGTGTTTAAAAAATGTGTGCAGAAATTAACTGAATACTTAGTTAATTGTTTAAACAACGTTTTATTATATACTAAGTGTATGTTGCATGGAGTTTTTTCCCTTAAGCTTATAACACAGCAACATTTTTACCTCACAGTATGCTGAATAGCTTAATGATCACAATGGGTTTGAGAATAAATTATCGATTTATTTGTAATGTTGCATTGAGTGAGTGTGGTCTTACTTAAGATTCAAGATATTGATGGGGTAGTGCTAACTTGTCATTAGAGCCTGCATCAGATTCATTTATTGAAATGCCGGCCTATGAAATAGCTATGAGGACATTGAGGTCTAGACTTCAGTAGCTAAGGAAGGCTAGTTTTGGTAGGTTAGTGTAACGGTCGTGTTGAGGAGGTGGACACAATCGCAGATTTTAAAGATTTAATAGATATCACAAAACAACAAGACAAAGACACTAAGACTGATATAACTAGAGACTGTGGCAGGAAACAAACACTAAGACTTAACATTGACACCGTGACACAGAGACGTGAGTCTAAACAACGAAAGACAAGGAAACAGTGCAGACAATGACTATATATACACACACCAGTACTCATTAATCAAAAGGTGAAACAGGGGCAGGAAACCATGTGACCTCTAGTGACCTGCAATGGATGATGGGAAATGGAGTCCAGAGTCCCTTGAACCGTGACAGTTAGTTTTCTATTATTTTATTTTTTTGCTTCTCATGTAGAATCCTATCCAGTTATCAAATTCAATATGGAAACAATGAAGTGCTAATAATGTAGCCTACTATGTGTATAAACTTTCTAAGGCCCGATTATCAAGGATGATTGGTTCTCAACTGACTTCAGAGCAGCTAAGGAGGATGCTTAACGTTTGCCCATAGACTTAATAACTCTCACGAGACACTATGCTGTGGATTTTAACTTCTTGTTGTGATACAGTGCTGTGAAAAAGTATTTCTACTGTTTTTGTGTGTATCTCATATTAAACTGTTTCAGAAATTGAAACAAAATCTAAGATAAAACAAAGGCAACCTGAGGAAACAGAAAACACAGTTTTTAAATGATAATGTTATTTACTGAAGCAAAAACGTTATCTAATACCAACTGGGCCTGTATGAAAAGGTATTTTTCCCCATAGTTACTAATTCCCCAAATCTATGAAACTGCATTCATAATGGGGTTCAGCTGGACTAGACACAACCAGGCCTGATTACTGCAAACCCTGTTCAATCACATCAACACTTCAATAGGACTTTTTCAACAGCATGAAGTTGGTTAAAAGGTCTTACCCAGCAACACACTGTGTCAGAAATGATGAGGAAGAAGGTGATTGAAATACATCAGTCTGAGAACAGTTACAAAGCTATTTCAAAGGCTCTGGGACTCCGAAGGACCAAAGTGAGAGCCATTATCTCCAAATGATAAAAATCGGCATAGTAGTGAACCTTCCCTGAACCTTCCCAGGACGGGGCAAATACTTTTTTACAGCACTGTATATGCACTGTATATGCAATGCGGGCGCACGGTGGCTTAGTGGTTAGCACGTTCGCCTCACACCTCCAGGGTCCAGGGTTCGAGTCCCGTCGGGGCCATGTGTGTGCGGAGTTTGCATGTTCTCTGTGAGTGTGTATGTGTTCTCCCCGTGCGTCGGGGGTTTCCTCCGGGTACTCCGGTTTCCTCCCCCAGTCCAAAGACATGCATGGTAGGTTGATTGGCGTGGCTAAAGTGTCCATAGTGAATGAATGTGAGTGTGTATGTGATTGTGCCCTGTGATGGACTGGCACCCTGTGTGTACCAGGGTACCAGGGTGTACCCCGCCTTGTGCCCTATGCCTCCTGGGATAGGCTCCAGGTTCCCCGTGACCCTGAAAAGGAGTAAGCGGTTGAAGATGGGTGGATGGATGGATGTATATGCAATGCACATATTACAGGCAACCATCGGACATAGCTATGATATACATACATGTGTGAGAATATACGACAAAATATATAAATGTGACCGTTTATGCAGGAAATGGGTGGTTTGTAAAATGCAACCTCAATTGGTTTTTATTTATTTATTTAGACTAATGTAGGTGTGACACCAAATTGGGTTACTAGTTACAGTAATGTTAGCTGACTTGGGTTAGGCTACAAGCTTGTTTTTTATTATATACCGTATCAACACTTATTTCAAGTTTAAGTTGTTTTATTTAGATCTTAGTTAGATCCTAGCATGTTGGTTGTTTTAGATAAGTTGAAAATTTGTAATAGATATATTTTTGTGCCATTTGAGAATAAAACTGAAACAATCTTATTCAATGCCAAACTACTATTTTAGACACTTATCTCTATAATGGGTGCCGTATACTATAATACAGTTATTCTCTTATAAATATCCATTCTTATTCTACCCTGTAGGCAGCCACTATGCCTTTGACAGCAGAAGTCCACTCTCAGGCTTCAGTATGTTTGATATTTACTGTCCGTATTCCCTACTGCTTTTTGCCAGTCCTAGAAATCCTATTCCTGCTGCTCAGACCTGGACAGGAGCTATGGTGCTTTATTATTTTTTACTAATTGTGTGAGCACTGAGCTGTTGAAACCGTGCGCCATGTAGAGCAATGCCAGAAAGAATGTGTCCTTTCAGTTATGTGTTGCTGAATGTCATTACATCAATGCTAAATTATAGAGGCAGTAACCCCTATTTTAAGAACATGTACCTTTTGTTTTTGTGTGTGTGTCTGTGTGTGTGTGTATGGTGCATTGCATATCGTGTGTTGTTTACAATGAGTATACATCGATTATGTGTTTTAGTTATGTTAGCTAGACATTAAAATATCTAATAATATTTCATAATTTTATTTGTGAGGATCTTCAGGTAATGGCTTCTCACATGTCTGTGTCTGTGTCACAGGTGAGGACACTATGACAGGGGACGGAGGAGAATATCTGAGAGCGGAGGACCTGAGGGAGTTAGGAGATGACTCTCTGCCTGGGCAATACTTGGATGGAATGAATTACCTGAGGTTCAGTCTAGAAGGCAGCCGGTCCGAAAGGTGCCACATGCATCATAGAAGTATTAATAGAAAGTATTTTCCCCATCCTGATTTTTCCTGTTTTTGTATATATCTCATACTAAATACTTTAAATCTGAAAATGAAATACGACATTAAACAAATGCAACCTGTGTAAAAACACAATACAATGTGAAAAACTAATTGCCCCCTTAAACTTAAATTCTGGTTGTGCCACCTTTAGCAGCAATAACTACAACCAATTGCTTCTGACAACTGGAGATCAGTCTTTCACTTACTTCTAGAAATAGGACTCCTAGGCTTTGGATCATGGTCTTGCTGAATAATCCAGTTGCATTTATGGACTGAAGACCAGACATTCTCCTTTAGGATTGTAGGGTAGAGACCAGAATTCATGTTTCACTCAATTATTGCAAGTTGCACAGGCCCTGAAACAGAAAAGCATCCTCACACCATCACACTTCCTCCACCATGCTTGACTGTAGATATGATGTTCTTTTTGTGGAATTCTGTGTTTGGTTTACACCAGATGTAACCCTTTCTTCCAAACGGTTCCACTTTCGACTCATCAATCCAGTGAACATTCTCCAAAAAGGTTTGAGGATCATCAAGGTGTGTTTTGGCAACATTCAGATGAGCCTTAATGTTCTTCTGGGTTAGCAGTGGTTCTCTCCTCGCCACTGTTCCATGCATGCCATTTTGGCCCAGTGTCTTTCTGATAGTGGAGTCATGAACAGTGATCTTTATTGATGCAAGAGAGACCTGTAGTTCCTTTGATGTTGTCCTCAGCAAGTTTTTGACTTGCTGGATGTGTCGTTGCTGTACACCTGGAGAAAATTTTGAAGGTCGGCCACTTCTGAGAAGGTTGACTACTGTGCAGAGTTTTTCCATTTGGAGATAATGACTCTCTCTGTGGTTCTTTGGAGTCCCAGAGCCTTTGAAATAGCTTTGTAATCCTTCCCAGACTGATGTATTTCAATCACCTTCTTCCTCATCATTTCTGGAATTTCTTTCAATTTTGCCATAGTGTGTTACTGGTTAAGACCTGAACCTCTTTATGAATGCAGATTTGGAAAATTAGTAACTATGGGGGCAAATGCATTTTCACACAGGCCCAGTTGGTATTGGATAACTTTTTTGCGGCAATAAATAATATTATCATTTAAAAACTGCATTTTGTGTTTATTCAGGTTGCCTTTGTTTTATCTTAGATTTTGTTTTAATTTCTGAAAGAATTCAGTAGGAGATACACAAAAAAACAGAAGAAATCTGTTTTTTTAAAGCACTGTACACTACTGTCCAATTGAATTAATTGCAAGATGACTAATAAAACATTAGTATGTGCATATATTAATGTTATTAATGCACAGCAGCTCATTCATATATATATATATATATATATATATATATATATATATATATATATATATATATATAT